>PVJC01013521.1:0-37887 GCA_004026665.1 Murina feae | reverse complement strand
CTGAGAGATCAACATAGAGGGGGTGCCTGCTCCAAGCCTCCACAGTGTGCCTGGTGGCAGGTCCCCAGCAGATAGACATACACAGGAGGACTGCTCCGAGCCTCAGATGCGGCTGGGGGCAGGTCCCCAGTGGCCACACACACACACACACACACACACATACACAGAAGGCACCTGGCAGACTGGGGCCATCATAGGATATCCACTGAGGGGTCCCAGACCATGAGAGGGCACAGGCCGGGCTGAGGGACTCCCTCCACCCCGAGTGCACAAATTTTTGTGCACCGGGCCCCTAGTATCTAATAAAAGAGTAATATGCAAATTGACCATCACTCCAAGACACGTAAGCCATGCCCTCATCCAAGCCATGCCCCCAGCCAATCAGAGCAGCTGTATGCAAATTAACCCAGACAAGATGGAGGCTGGCAGCCACGGAGCTAGAGTAAACAGCAGGCTTCCGTTGCAACTGCCTGCCTAGGTTGGCTGAGCCTCTGCTCAGGGTAACAATGTTTCAATTATAGAAGCCATGGAGCTGAAACAAACAGGAGGCTTTCTTATCTGCCTAGGCCTCTGCTCAAGGTAACAAAATTTCAATTATATAGAAGATAAATAAACCCCAGAAACCTGATTCAAGCCAGCCTCGCTGGGACCTTGCGTCAATGGGAGCTGTGGGCAGCCTGAAAGCCTGAAAACAGTCCTCAGCCCCTCACTCAGGCTGGCCAGGCACCCCAGTAGGGACCCAAACCCTGACAGAAATGTGGGAAGCCTGAAACAACCATCAGCCCCTCACATACACCAGCAGGTGGACATCCCCCTATGGGTCCCAGGTTGTGAGAGGTCACAGGCCAGGCCTAGGGAGCACCCCGAGTGCACAAATTTTTGTGCACCGGGCCCCTAGTCCTATATAATAAAAGGCTCATATGCAAATTAACAGAACGGTGGAAGGACTGGTTGCTATGATGTGCACTGACCACAAGGGAGCAGACACTCAACATAGGAGCTGCCCCCTGGTGGTCATTATGCTCTCACAGGGGGAGCACCACTCAGCCAGAAGCCCTGAGCTTGGCTCATGGCTGGTGAGCGCAGTGGCAGTGACAGGAGCCCCTCCCATCTCTGTGGCAGCACTAAGGATGTCTGACTGATGGCTTAGGCCTGCTCCCAAGTGGACATCTCCCAAGGGCTCCCAAACTGAGAGAGGGCACAGGCCAGGGTGAGGGACCCCTCTCAGTGCATGAATTTTGTGTACCAAACCTCTAGTATATATGCAATAGAATTATTGAGAAGTTAAATGAATTAATATAGATCTTAGTCCTTTCAGGCTGCTGTAACAGAATACCACATATTAGGTTGCTTACAAACAACATTTATTTCTCACAGGTTTGGAGGCTCCAAGTCCAAGATCAGGTTGCTACTGGCATGGTCAGATTCTGTTGAGGGCCTTTTTTGGGGGGTTTCAGACTGCCACTTCTCCAGTCATGTGGAGACTACAGAGAGAGGAAAGACACTCTTTCATGACTCTTGTGAGACCCCTAATCCCACTGATGGCATCTCTCTCCTCATAACTTCATCTACTCCTAATCTCCTCCCAAAGGCCCACCTCCTATACCATCACTTGGAGGATAGATAGGACTTTAACTTATGAATTTTGGAAGAACATAAAACATTCAGTCATAGCATACAGTGTATGTATAGACTTTAAGACAGTACCTGACAAAATGATAAATACACAATAAATATTAGTTATCACTATTTTTTATTGTGGTAAACAATAACATCACAAGGTAATTTAAAAATATATATATTAAGTGAGAGAGAGATGCATAATTCCCACTCCTAAACTGGCTGATTCTGTAATTTGAGATAGAGCATTTCAGAAGCTGATTTTCCTCTTTTCTTGGCTTTTTCTACCAACCTTTCAATAAACCTTAAAGATCTGAAATGCCTTATCTCTCTTTAGTGACCAGCCCTGAAGCTGTGTGCAGTAAGTTCTCCCTATCCTGTGCTTTGCCTGTGTACTGCCCCCAGGGTTCCTTTGCAGGACTTTCTTCCCTTTTCCCATTCAGAGATAAACCGTAAACATGCACCATCGCCCTCTGCTGGATGAATATTCAGTGTCCTTTTCAAGGTGGAGCCTCCTTTTCCTCAGCTTCCAAGTTATACTTGGTGTGTTATATACAGGTCAGAAAATACTGCTTGGGTTACTTTATAAAGTATTTGGGCTCCGGGTTACATATTGGCATTTTTTTATTTTAATTAAAAAACTGTTTGTGTATTTCTATGGAATATGTTCAGTTTCTGTTTCAATTGTCCATGCATATTCTTAGGGATTTCACTTCATTTGATGACACCTTGGTATGTTGATTTTTTCTTTGATTTAGTAGAAAGGTTGGAGATTGCCCTTTCAAAATAATAAGGCTGCATTGATTCCAACTTTGAAAGCTGAATCTTATGCTTCTCATCTCATATGGATTAATTTGTTAGAGTATTATGAATTTATCCTCTTCTTAAATCAGTTTCTGACATTGAAACTTGTCCAAGGATGGCAATTGGTCTCCTGAAAACAAGTGAATTCCAGGGAATGATGTTTTCATTACTCTCTGTAACTATTTCAGTATTAAATTTTTTTTGGTTTGTGTCAGCTACTCAGTTACGACAGTCAAATTCTCTCTTAATGTAATCACACTGATATCAAACGACAGTTCATAAACCATTAAAAGATAAAGAATTTTGAGTTTTAAAAGATGAAGATATGTCTCATAAATGTTGTGTTCTTTTTTTATGACAGTGACAATTCTTAATCTTTTTCCTTGAGTAATTTCTGAATTTAACTCCCTAGAAATAGTTAAGAATATAATTTTTCTTGAAGTTATTTGTTATCTTGTTAACTTATTTTAGTGTAGCTTTGAGAATTGCATGTCATGAGCTTTTCTAATGTCTGCATTGTATTAAAGGCAAGCACTCCTCCCCCACACAACTGAAATTCATGTGCCAATGACATTTCCCAAAATACTTGTTTTAGTTCTATTAAAAATTAATTTTAATTAAAATAAACAGTCCTAAACTTCCAGCCTTGTTGATGAGTCAGAAGATGAGTCATGATCTGCAGTTGGGAAGATTCCTTCACAGAATCTTCTGCTCCGACTCAGGAAGAAAAATCTTAGCAACTAAGGCAGACATAGAAAAGTCAAGAAGGGCCCTGAAAGGAAATGAAATAACAATAGTTGAGGACATTTATTTACAAGAATAAAGTATGTGCAAAATAAGCACCTCTCGGGGGTGAAATGTGAAGGAAATGTTCATGGTAATGAACTGGATGAAACATGAAATGTCAGGCACTGACTTTGAAAACAAGTAACAAAGGCGGACTTCAAATCTTTTTGACAGATATCTCTCTGTGGTACTTTATATGAAATTTTATCCAGCAAAACAGGGAAAATCCATATTGAATTCCACTATGGGAATAACATTTGAAGTTTGCCATTTACCTGTCTTAGTGTACCGATACTTCACCTCAATATATCTGAATTTTTTTGACTGACTCCCAGGACACACTGTGCTAGAATTGTTGGAAATTGACTTTGTATAGCTTTAAAGCGGGACAGAATAAGTTATATTTTATATGATCTTTTTGCTATTGATTTGGTGAGCCTCTTTGCCAACTTGCTTGACATTGCTTGTGTTTTGGGGACAGCATGCAAATGCAAATGCAAATGCTTCAGGCTGGCATCTTAGTCTGTTTAATAACTGAAAAGGCTGTATCACTGATGAAAGTAACCACCTTTGCACTTTTGGCACCAATTTTTTTCACAGTATCCATTGGCAGAGCTCTGAGGCTAGGGAATGGACTTTTTGGTAGGAGAAACTAAGATCTTATTACAAATTGGGAAACAGCTTAAGGAGAAAGGTGGCCACATAGAATTCCAGACTCTGTCCTCAAATATACAGAGTATGTTAGCAATAGAGATACCTAGTACTAAAATTTACTAACTCATGTGACACATTCTATTGGACATTTAATTTGTTTTGCTTCCCAAGTTCACAAGATAAATACAATGCATTTGCATTTTCTAAATGTAATTGAAACCCAATCTAAACAATTTTGTACTTTATTTCTTGGCAGCATGTTTTCAAAACCATTATAATTAAGACTAGATCTCCTTCTTTCTCTCATATGTCATTAGTTTGTTTGAGCTTCAAGATTATTTGCCATATATTCTTAGGCTTCTTGACATTTCCACCCTTTTTACACTACAGCTGCTCAGTGCAAGATGGAGTCTGGGTCGACCTGCTCTATAGGACAATGCAACATCTAAATCTTGATTTTTTCCAGAATCAAATTAGGTGGGAATGTAAAGTCACAAGTGTCTCTAACATTTAAAGAAGGCCTCTAGCATTCAGTGCTTTATGCTGGTCAAATTTGTTAAGCTGGAAAATATGTTTTCCAGAATCTCCTTCCCTGTTTGGGTCCAGGTTAGAAATTTGGATAAAATCTAGGAAGCAGAGATGAAACAGTTCTCTTTGCAGTCACATGTCTTCAGAGACAGCTTTAGAGATGCCCATTAGGTCTGGTTTATCATCTTTGCCCTCTGTTCTAGATATAAGTCTTCCTTACTTCAGGTCTTGTTGATCAACAATGGACTCAGGACCATCACCAGACACTTGACCATGACCCCAGAGAGGTGGTAGCTACCCTGATAGAAGTGCTTCCCAGAGACATCACCACAAAGATCCCACTGCATAGACTTGCTTTAGCATCTGGGCATACTTGGCTTCTATTGTAACTGGTTGGCAACCCCCTCTTTTATCCTCTAAATCTAGTTCCAGACCTTCATTTCCCAACTTCTCCCACAATTGAAAAGTATATAATTACTATAATAAATTTTCCATAACACTCATTATGTGTCTGCTACCACTACTGAGCCCTAACCAGTAAAATGGGAACTGCCCTATCTTAATTTTTTTTTAAATTGCTTCATGCTGTCACAACTCTTTCCTTATTCTCTCTTCTCTTTCTTCAGTGTTTCATATTAGTCTTTGTTATGGTTCTTAGATAATAAACTTTTCCAATAGTTAACTCTGTAATACTAAGACAACAACAAAATCTTTTTTTAGAAATGTAGGCCTATAAATTTATGTGGTGATTAAAATTTTCTTTACAAAAATGTTTAAAGTCATAGTCCTTTCATTCATTGATTCTTATGATACTTTGGCTGACTAGTATGAACCAATTATTGGGTGACCAAGACAGACATGATCATCACTTTCATGACATTTAAAATCTAGTGATTAATTACTGGAAAATAGTCAATAAAATGCAATGTAAAAAGTGTCATGATAGGGAAGATATAAAGAAGAGTAACATCCAAGACCAGTGAAGGAAGAGTTAAAAATATTTCTTAGCCCTGCCTGGTGTGGCTCACTTGGTTGAGCACCAGATCTTGCGCACCAAAAGAAAGTCACCCACAGGTTTCATTCCCAATCAGGGCATATGCACAGGTTTCTGGTTGGGTCCCAGTCAGGGTGTTAGTGAAAGGCAACCAATGGAAGTTTCCCTTTCTTTCTTCCTCTCTCTCTAAAAGCAATAAAAACATATTTTTAAAATATATACTATATATTTTAAATGAACAGAATAATCAGTAGCCCAAGATAAGAGGAAATTTTCTAAGGAGAAATAATGTGCTTAGTGTGCTGAGAATACAGTCTGGGTGGCAAAACAGAAAACTTGAGAGAGACCTTTAAGCTGTATTATTCTAAGAGTAATTTGAACTTATTATTAGTCAAGGAAATCATATAATTGCCCTTTGCTGTAGCAATATCACTATCTGCAACATAAAAAAAATTAGTGGAAAGGATGGATTAACTAGGGATGAGAACACAGACAAAGCGATCAATCAGGGAGCTGCCTGAATAATCCTGTGGATGGTGGCCGCCACGGCTGCTAGATATTTAGAATAAGGAATTTACAAGGCTTCATGATTAATTGAATGGAGGGCAAAGTAGAAATTAATGATGACTTCCAGGTTCCTTGCTTGGGCAAATAGAGGATGGTGGTAGACTAACTTTAATTCTTCCGTAAATCCTCTTGGCTTTACTTTTGAAATATTGAGAATTCAATTGCCTATTAAAAAAAAAATTCTGTCGTAGATCATTGGCCTCCCAGCATACCTTTTACAAATGATTGTGCTGCTTTTCTCATAACCTGATAGAATTACTTCCCTCCCCCATGGATCTTGACTGACCTTGTGACTTGCTTTGGCCAACAGAATGTGGCGAGGTAACCCTGCCAGTTCTGTGGTCGGGTTACAGAGGCCTTGCATGCTCCCGCTCCGTCTCTTGAAACCCTGCCACCACCACATGAACAAACCCAGGCCAGCCTGCTGGAGGATGAGACAACACGAAGAGGAGGTGCCAGACACCCCAGCTGAGAACACCTCAGGCCAGTCTACATTCAGCCAGTCTTTCAAAACGTGGGAGGGCCTAGAGCCTCATAGCTACTCTGCAGCCAACCACAGATGCATGGACACAATGGAGGCCAGACAAAGAACACACCCACACTACCTAAAGATGCATGGGTGAGAAGTAATGCTTATAGTTTCTAACCCCTGACTTTCGGGTGATATATCCACTGTTTTTCCTGACTCCAACTTAACTTGCCTTGTTCTTGCTACTAGAATAGTCTCATCAAAACATAAATTAGATCACAACATGCTCCTCAATATACAGCAGTGGTTCAGATGTCAATTCCTGTACAGAGCTAGGGTCCTTAAAAAAGGCTTGTCATGGCCTGCCCACTGCCTACCTCCTCAGCGGCTCAACCAGGAGGCCTCCTCAGAGGCAACTCAGCTCCTTGGTGCTGCTCTGCACCAGGCCCTGCTTCCTTCCGCGGAGTCTTTCTCCTGCTCTGAGGCCTGAAGCTTTGGGTCGTGGAGGTTCCTGTCTGATTGCCCTTAGCCCCACCAGGTCACCAGGATTTTTATTGTTGTTGACAAGCGACCAAGGCGATGATGCTGACAGAGGAGCATTGCGCACAGCGAGGTCTGGTCCTCATTCAGGGAGAGGTTGCCGAGCTTGAAGTCCCGATGAATGACCCGGTTTCGGCGCAGGTGCTGCCAGCCGAGGATCACCTGCCGCAGATAGAAGCGGGCTTCGGGCTCCGTCAGCGCTTTCCTCCGTTCATGCAGTTCCAGAAGAGCTCTCCGGCGGCAGAGCTCCAACACCACGAACACGAAGTCCTTGTCCTCGAAAGAGCTGTGGGCGCCGACGACGTGCTGGTGGGCGAAGCTGCGGTGAGTGGATATCTCCGTGGCCATCTTCTCCTGGTGCGGCTCGAGCAGCAGCGACTTCGGCACGATCTTGCCCGCGAACACCTCCTAGGTGTCCGCGTCCGAGATCTCGCACTTGGTAAAGCTGCCCTTCCCCAGAAAGCGGCCCCACAGATAGCGCTGCCGGGTGCGTGGGTCCACTAGGACCTCCGGGATTCCCTACCCCGCAGGGCGGCCGCTCGGGAGCTGAACCTCTGGGGCCCCGCTCTCCCTGGCTTGGCCAGCTGCTCCAGCTTCCCTGCCTCCGCTGCAGCACTCTTGCTCCTGGACTCCCAGAGCCGACCTAGAGGGGTCTGGGCAGAGGCTGGCACCGCTCGGCTCCCCCTCAAATTCAACGTGGTTCTGGGAACGTTCCTCAATAATTGTTTTAAATAAAGATACTGTACACTTAAAAAAAAAAAAAGATTCTCTCTTTGTCTTTTGCCCTTGGCATTTTAATTATGATGTGTCTTGGTGGTTTGGTCCTCTTTGGATTCCTTTTGGGGTTTTTTTTTTTTTTTTTTTTTTTTTTTTTTTTTTTTTTTTTTTTTTTGGTTTTTTTTTTTTTTTTTTTTTTTTTTTTTACATTTTTTAAAATTACATAAAGCTTTACAAAGATTAGTACATATATCTCTTTTTCCCCCTGCCCTTCCGCCCGCCTCCCTACCCCCCAGTGTTTTGTGTCCATTGGTTGTGCTTAAATGCTCACACAAAAGTCCCTTGGCTGATCTGTTACTCCCCCCAACATCCCTGTCCTTGTTGCTGTAATTTGACAGTCTGTTTGATGTTGCTCTGCCTCTGAGTCTATTTTTGTTCACCAGTTTATAATGGTTATTATTTGGGGATCTCTGTGCTTCCTGAACTTGTAAGTCTATTTCTTTCACCAGGTAGGGGAAGTTTTCTGTCATTATTTCTTCAAATAGGTTTTCAATATCTTGCTCTCTCTCTTCTTCTGGCACCCCTATAATTCTGATGTTGATATGCTTGAAATTGTCCCATAGGCTCCTTACACTATCTTCATATTTTTGGATTCTTTTTTCTTTTTGGTTTTCTCATTGGGTGTTTTTTTATTTTCTTCATATTTCAAATCTTTGACTTGATTCTTGCGATCCTCTAGTCTGCTATTGGATCTCTGTATATTATTCTTTATTTCAGTCAGTGTATGCTTAATTTCTAGCTGGTCCTTTTTTATATCCTCGAAGTTCTCACTAAATTTATCGGCAGTTTCTAGAAAATTCTTGAAAAACCTTATAACTGTGGTTTTGAAGTCTATATCCAGTCTTTTGCTTTCCTCCATTTCTGTCATTTGTGACCTGTTTCTTTATCTCTGCATTTTGGCTGCTTCCCTGAGTTGATAGAGTGGCTTTCTGTGCTAGGTGTCCTATAGGGCTGAGTGGCTCAGCCTCCCCAATCACCTGAGGTGGACACTCTTGGTGCATCCCTTTGTAGGCTTTGTGCACAGTCTTATTGAAGCTAAGCCTTGATTATTGTTGGTATCACTGGGAGGAATTGACCTCCAGGCTAGTTTGGCTGTGAGAATCAGCTGTGTCTGTGGTGGGAGAACTTTTGTGCTGGAGACACCCTTATGGGGCAAGACTTGTATCAGTGGGATTTTGGTGCTCACTGAGTCTGCCCCCTGAGTGTGTCCCTTTTGGATCTGAGGAGTTGTAATCTGAATGGTCCCACTCTGATCACTGGGTACACTGGCTCTTGGATCTCTAAGGAGGTGCAAATTTAGCCTCTGCCTGAAGCTACCCAGCAGGAGCTACAGAGAGATCTGCAGATTCCACTTCTTTGTTTGGGGTTTGGAGGTGCCCAGATGAGGCCCAGCTGTGAAGCAATGCAAGCTGCTGTGGGGCCTTGGGCCTTCTTTTGTATGTTCTGGGTCTCTCTGACCCAGCTGCAGTTTGTTAGGTAATTTTAGATTGCAAAGGCCCAGGCCTTTTATATGCAAACCCTCTGCACACAGCTTGAGTGGGGTGGGGTCTCAGGGAATCAACAGGGTGGAGCTAATAGCAATGGCTGATCCTCAGCCCAGCCCTAAGAGGCCCTGGGTCTTAGTGTCCCGCAGTAATTGCTGCAAGCATCTCTGAGAAAAAGCCACTCTGGAGTTCCTCCTGATGCCAGATAGTCCAGTTTCTCCCCATATGAGTCTGGATACCCAGAAACTTGCCTGAAACTGAAGTTCAGAGCTGTCAGGAGCTTGTGACTCCCTCCGGATTGAAAAAGACAACTGCGTCCTCAGTTGCCAGCCCTTTCCCCACGTGTCTCCGTACCTCTGCACTTTACTTCCGTACCTCCTCTGAGTCTTGGTGTGCTTTTCTCTTTCCTTCTAGTTGTAGAATTTCCACTCAACCAGCCTTCCTGTGGTTCTGGGTGGTGTCTGTTTTTTCTTTTCGTTGTAGTTTTGAAGTGGCTGTGCCAGGCAGCAATTTCAGGTGTTTACCTATGTCGCCATCTTCCCTCACTGAGGTTTTCCCTGATTAACTGAAATAGCAGCTCCACTCTACCCCAGGCTCCCTATTGCATGCCTTATCTTTCCTGCCTATCTTTTACCAGCATCTAACATACAATGTATTTAATTTGTGTGCCTTTAAAACTCTTCCTTTCTTATTTAAACCACATGGTTTTAGAGATTGTTATCTATTGAATTCACTCTTCTATCTGTAATCCTTAAATTGGGCTTGGTTTATAATAAATTTCAATTAAAAATGTTAAATTAATGAATACGTTGAGCACCTTTATAATAACTATGCCTGAATTTTTCAGATTTGTAAGTTAATAAAAACCCTATTTTGAAATTCATTTGATTTCATTTTAATTTCTGCTACTGGCTTCTGAATGAGCCCTGACGAAATGAGGAGTGTGAGAGGATGAAATCTAAAACTACAAGGTAAGACAGGATATCCTTGAAGAGTCTATTGAATATGAAGGAAAGAGGATCTAGCTCCCTAAAAAATGTCAAATGTTCCAGGCAGAAAGATACAACAGTAGAAGCCTGAATAGACTTGTATTATGAGAGTCCAGAGAACAGAATGTTTCAAGACAGAGGGCATAAAAACAGAGTTATATTTTAGTAGAGGCCCAGTGCATGAAAATTCCCTACCCCTTGGATCTTGACTGACCTTGTGACTTGCACTTGGAGGGATCCCTCAGCCCAGCCTGTGCCCTCTCGCAGTCCCGGAGCCCTAAACTATCAGACTGACCGTTTAGGTCCACTCCCCATGAATCTCCCTGTGGGAGCACACTGACCACCATAGGACAGCTCTGGCCCCAGCCCTCATTGACCCCTGGTGGGCTGATGTGGGGTGTGGCCCACCCCAATCACTCTTCCACTGCCATGCCCCCATCGCTGTCCCCTCCCCCTGCCCACTGGCACCTGCCTTGGCTGGCCAGGCATCACCCACTCACAGCCCTGCCCCTGGCCAACTGGTCATTCCACCCTTCAGTTGATTTGCATATTAGTCTTTTATTATATAGGATAAAGAAGCCAAATAAAATACAAGTTGAAAGACATGACTACATTTTTATCTTGCATCATCTTGCTGAAATTGTGATTATTTTGTGTGTGTGAATATTGTTTAGGGGTTCCTTCTCCTCTGTATTATATAATTAATTTTGTAATTTATTTTTTGATTAGCTGCAATTTTTTTAAAACTAGAATTGAACTCATCCAAGGAACTTCTAAATTTTGCATCATTTTCTTGTAGACAACCCATTGGATGGAATAGTAGAATTATAGAAACTAGAAATACTTCACCAGAAGCTAGTCTGCATATTTCTTCATATACTTTTGGAGCTTTTTCCATAAACAAGAATCATTCACCTCAGCCACTTAGCTTTGGGAAGAGTTTCTTCCCTTAGTAATTTTAGAAGCCATAGGGACCATGTAAGTGCTCTATTAGTTGAATACCATGAATTAAAAGTAGATGGATACCATGAATTAAAAGAAAGAGAAAACAAGCACAAAATAAACACTTTATAATGGAAAGTGTTAGTGTTTAAAGATTAGCAGCTGGGATTTCTATATCAGGCAATCAGAGTTAACCCCTGTGTATTAATGCACTAATGCATTCTAAAGATTTTTAGAAAGTGTTTTCAGTGGGGTTGTGCATGTTCTTTCACTCTGTCTGGAAGCCCTCGGGTGAAAAATTTCTAATAAAGACGACCTCTGCTCACTCTTCCCCATTCCCCAGGGAACGGTTCTGCTGAATAACATTTCCCAGATTATTCATCATGTCTCCTTGAGGACTCAGACAGGAAGGCTGCACATGAAATCATTCTATCTTTTCAAGTGATAAATTTTATGTTCCTTTTGTTCCCCAAAGATAGCATTAGGCTCTGAGAAGGACTCCTTCAAACCCTGAGTCCACTGCAGCCACAGGTCAGACTAAAAAGAGGGTCTTGACCACTACTTTACCAGAGGTGACCACCAGAGTTCCTTCCACTCATTCAGAGATGAATCCTGTCAGTAGAAAGGAGAAAATGTGTCCCCATGGTCCATTTCCATGCCGAGTCTTTTTTGACAGAACAAAGACTGCCAGTTGGACCAAAGTTGAGGTCCTTTAGTTATTTGCTGGGAACTTGCATTCTCTGGGAATAGAGCCAAGACCACCAGACTCATTGAACTCACAACTTTTACCATCACATCATCAGAATGAATTCCAGTCCCTCTGGTCAATATTGGATTCCAACCAATGTGAGGCAGGTGAAAGGTTACTAACTTAAAAATTACTTTGTTCCCCCACCCCCACCCCACCCCACCCTCTCCCACTAACTGCTTCCCATTGTCCTGGTAATTAACCTATGTTTATCACTTCTTCAGATAAGTTTTTATGTCACCATACTCTGGATTCCAGGCTACTAGATAACAAATGTCCCCTTATCTCTATATGGTTATAATTATTTAATTGGAAAATTTTAAACTTATTTAAGTGGAGTTAGTTTATAGAAAAAGTTTACAAATGAGAATAAGAAGTAATTTAAAATCAGACTCTTATGTTACATGAACATAAAGAAATATTTCTGACTCTTTAGGTATTGACTTTCTAAAAAAAATAAAACTTAAATGGCCATAGTAACATCCTTGCCTTTTCTAATTAGACTAATGAGAATGAAAAAATAATTATGCAGGACCAGAAAGTAAAATCAAGTTTAATTCAACGTATGGCATTCTTGTCTGCATGAGTAATGATATATCTTGAAATTATTTTTGCAGCAGATGTATTCATAACCACCCCCGTCTCCTTCTAAATGAATTTCCCCCTATAAAATGGCCATGGGAAATGGCCATTTTCCACAGATGTGGGTTTCGATAACAATTTTCATTATTATAGTGAACAAATACTTATTGACAACCTATTTTGAGCTTCAAATACAGAAAGAAAAACCAATTATGCTTTTCTTTTAACAGGATATTTGCCTCCTAGTGATGCTGAGCTAGATCCTGCTGTTGGATTGAAGACATAGGGACAGAGGTATGGGGTGGGGGCAGGGGGTAAGGGGGATTGTTGCTCTGAAGCTTTCAGATCCTAAATCCTGAATTTGTTCAAAATTTTCAGTTTTTAACAGTACCAAAGTGCCTAAAATAACTAATTCAATTCACAACAACAAGAATTTGTTAATTTCTAAAAAGAAAAGTGAATATATATTTTAATCTTGTGCTTATAGAGGTTCAGAATGACTTTTTATTGTTGTTGTTCACTTGTTTACTTTGAGTTGTTTTATACGTCAAGGAATTTGTTGGAGCTTCTCCCGACAGAGTGGCACTTCTTCTTTAGCCTTTGATACTCTTGTTTGAAATGAGAAAACTGCCTCTATAATGCTATCTAACATGGAGCTTAGTCCTCTTTGTGATGTTAGAAATAGTTACTCAGCAAAGTCACACCCATGTAAGAACCACTGTGAAAATATCTAGAAGGGTTCATGCTCACATCTTCCTCTTAGCCAGACCTTCATCCTGCTCAGAGTGTACTTCATTCCCCCCAAAGAAATAGGATGAGTTCTTTCTAGTTGCAACACTTCACAGGGAACCAGGTCTTCTGGCTTCTATTCCCAGCGGCACCATCAGCTCATGGAGTGACCTTCTCCAATCATATGGAGATGGTTACCCATGTGCAGGGAAGATGTAGGATGCATGTTTAATGTTAGCTCTGAGCATCTTGCCTGAAAGGTGTTGCACGCTCTCTGAGAGAGGAAGGTTAGCGCATGATGTCATTGCTTCCAACATATGCTCATATGTCAGAGAAAGAGAGGGAGAAGGAGAAAGGGAGAGGGAGAGGAAGAGGGAGGGAGAGGGAGAGGGAGAGGGAGAGAGAGAGAGAGAGGGAGAGGGAGAGAGAGAGAAGATAACTAAAGAAATATTATTTTCTTGGAGGATATTGTCAGAAATTGAAGGGGGGTGCACAGTTAAGTAGGTGGCAGGTTGTTTTCCTACAATAAACCACAACTTTTGTATCATGTCACTCTGACAAGTGGAATTTAAAATATATTTCTAGCAAGGTGTAATGTACACTGGAAACATTTGATGAAAGAACACAGAGAACCGATTGGGGACCTGGAAATATGGACTTGATTTGAACCCTTGGATGAAAATCCCCGTTTCTGGGTTGTTTCCATGACTTATAATGTTACAGTGATGACATTTGCATTTTCCAGCCCAGGATTAGCTATAGAGGAAGTAAGGGCTCTCAGTTAAGTTTCTTTAGTGAGCACATAAAACATGACATCTTCCGGAAGATAATTCTAATTAAGGGATAGTAAACTCTCTCAACATGGGTAACAGAATTAGCCACAATTGTGACATTTGCCTGAATTGAAAGATGAAAATTTTCTGTATCGTTATCTGCATCCTGGTTTGGGGTTGACAAAAGTCATAATTTTCATATGGTGATGTCAGATCCATTTCCACAACAGAGATTAGACAATACCACAAACACAGATTTATGGTTTCATGGGAGAAATCTTCTGTTTTCAAACATTTATCTTTAACAGTGGGCTACTGGCAGGCAGGGAAAGTCACCGGCTGCAAATAGAAGATGTGGTATTTTGCTGTCAATGATGAACACTACACAGACCCAGACACTGGCTGCTTCTGTTGTACCAGCTCCCACTCAAGACCTTCACTTTTCTACCACGTTTAACATTAACTATATACACTGAGTGCACATAAACAGCTCATCTGTGTAAGAAAAGTGTGACATGTTCATCACAGGTAATAAAAATATGATAAAATACCTTGTATTTCTATCAAGGTAATTTCTATATTCAAAAATTTAAAAAAAAATTTTATGTAGTACATCAAGAAAACCAAGGCAAAAATATTACTTCACTTTTCTTCTCTGTAGAAAGATGAAATTTGAGGAAAACACTAACACTTTTCTAACTTTAAAACTATACTATTAAACAATTTTTAACTTGCTGAAAGTTACAGATTTTCTTATAGTATCACTAGTGGCCCAGTGCACAAAAGTTGTGCACCCCAGGGGGGGTTTCCTCAGCCCGGCTGATGCCCTCTCACATCTGGGACCCTATGGGGGATGTCCACCTGCTGGCTTAGGCCCACTCCCTGGGCTATCAGGCCTAAGCTGGCAGTCAGACATCCCTCTGGCAGCCCAGGAGCCCTCGGAGGATCTCCACTTGCCAGCAGGGAGCAGGCCTAAGCTGCAGTCAGACATCCTTACCTCTGCTGAGGAGGTGGGAGAGGATCCCACCACCACCGCTGTGCTGACAGCCATCAGCCTGGCTGTGGCTAAGCAGAGCTCCCCCTGTGGGAGCTCACTGACCACCAGGGGGCATCATCTTCATTGAGCATCTGCCCCTTAGTGGTCAGTGTGTGTCATAGTGACCAGTCATTCCCATTTGTTCTGCTATTAGGGTCAATTTGCATATTAACCTTTTATTATATACGACAAAGGCCTGGTGCACAAATGTGCATTGGCTGGTTTGCCTTGAAGAGTGTCCTGCTGGGATGCCTAGCCAGCCTGGGTGAGGGACTGATAGCTGTTTGCAGGCTGATCACAGTTCCTTCAGGGTGGGAGTCCCCACAGGGGTGCCTGCTCAGCCTGGGTGAGGGGCTGATGGCTATTTACAGACTGGTCAAAGCCCTCAGGGGGGACTCTCACCCCTTGGAAGTGTGGCCAGCCTGGGTGAGGGGCTGAGGGCTGTTTTCAGGATGGTCACAGCCCCTTCAGGGTGGGAGTCTATACTGGGGTGCCTGGCCAGCCTGGGTGAGGGGCTGAGGACTGTTATCAGGCTAGCCATGGTGCGGACTGGAAGCAGGTATCTGGGATTTATTTAACTTCTAAAATTTAAACTTTGTTGCCTTGGTCCCACTCAAAGCCACCGCCTGGAAGCAGGTATCTTGGGTTTATTTACCTTCTGTAATTGAAACTTTGTTGCCTTGAGAAGAGCTCAGAGCTCACAGGGCAGGTGGGAATCTTGACTTCCTCCATTACTGGGGCAATGCAAGCCTCCTTATGCCTGGGTAGGGCACTCTCATACCCCTCTGATCACCAGCTCTGCCCCTGCCTCCTCTGATCACCAGCTCCACCCTTGTCCATGCCTGAGGCCTCTGGCGAAGGCCTCTGGCCTGGGCAGGGGACTCCCAGCCCTCTCTGATCGCCTGTTCTGCCCCTTGGGCCCCCTGCCTTTCCCTCCACCTGCCTGGCTAACAGGCCTGACCACTTCAGTGATGGGGCTGAGCTGTGCTGGGCGCCATCATCTTGTGGCTATGGGCGCTGCCATCTTGTGGCTATTGGGGTGGCCATCTTTGTGAGGGAGTGACACCTAATTTGCATATAACTAGATAGGATGACATTGCACTTAGTAATTTCAGAATCAGTTACTTAGAAAACCATTGTTCTCATTTTGTCATTTTATGATTTAGTGTTTTTGTGGATATGTTTGCTTCTTTAAATAGATATTGCCCCAAAAAGACATATTTGTGAATATGTACACAGTGTAGTAAGATGAAATAGATTATAATAAAAGTAAGGCAGAGAGAAAATAAGGGAATTAGAGTGCAGGTAGCATTAACACTTACTAGTACATAAAGTTCACTCTGTTTCTGAGAGATGAGTCCCACATTTGGAACTTGTGTTTACAAAAGCTAAAATGAAATGGGAAAACAGAACCAATGACAAGAAGTTTCTTTGTAAAACAGTCGTTCTCAAAATGTCATCTTGAATATTCCTGAGGGTCACTTAGAGCTTTCAAGGGATTTCAAAATGAAATTAATTTAATAATAAAACAAAAATATTGTTTGTCTTTTCAATCTCTCATGATCTCATGGTGGAATTTCCCAGAGGCTGAGAGACCATCATTGAGATGGTACTATCACTCTGAAGGCTGCAGAATGCATACCTGCATACAGGGTGGAAAAATTTTCTTTCATGGAAGTTTCCTATTCATTCTATTTGACTATGGGCAAATGAACAACTTTCAGGTTATTTATGATGTATTATAATCACCAGGAGAGCAGTCAATATTTTTATTATTTTTAATTTAAATTCCTTATTGTTTAAAGTATTACATAGTTTTCTCTTTTCCCCCATTGACCTCTACCCAGCCACTTCCATCCTCCAGGAGAGCAGTAGATGTTATTGTTCTCTTGTTTTGAGGTTTTTGATCAAAGCTCCTTTGAGGAATTGATAAAAGCTGTGCACCCTCTTCACTAAACACAACAGCAGATGTATAGAATTTTTCTAAGAATTTGATAATGTTCTTGAACATCCTGAACTTTGTTTGTTGATATCATGGGGCTCTAAGAACTGCATAAGGACACCAAACATGTATAGTTGACTAAATTACTTAAAAAAAATACAGGTTTAAGGTAAATCTAATCTAATAAAAGAGTAATATTGAAATTGACCATTTCTCTGAGATGCCTAAGCCACGCCCAGCAGCCAATCAGAGTAGCTGTATGCAAATTAACCCAGCCAAGATGGAGGCTGGCAGTCATGGAGCTAGAATAAACCAAGGCTTCAGTTGCAGCAGGAATAAACTGTTTGCTGGCAGGCTGGGCCTCTCTGTGCTCCAGGCAACATTGTTGCAATTATAGAAGCCTCAGAGCTGAAGCAAACAGCAGGCTTTCGTTGAACCAGTGATGGAGGAAACTGCCTGCCTAGAGTCTACTAAGGCAACATTCTTTCAATTATAGAAGCTACAAAGCTAAAGCCAACAGGAGGTTTCATTACCTGCCTAGGCCTTGGCTTAAAGGAACAGTGTATCAATTATAGAAGATAAATAAACCCCAGAAATCTGCTTCCAGCCAGCCTTGCTGGGACATTGGGTCAATGGGAGCTGTGGGCAGACTGAAAGCCTGAAAACAACCCTCAGCCCGTCACCCACGCTGGCCACACCCCAATGGGGTGATGGTCCCCATGGGGGGCTTGGCCAGCCTGAAAACAGCCATCAGCCCCTCCCCCAGGCTGACCAGGCACACCAGCAGGTGGACATTCCCTGAGGGGTACCAGACTGCGAGAGGGCACAAGCCAAGCTGAGGGACCTACCGAGTGCACAAATTTTTATGCTGCGGGACCCTAGTTTAGGTAATAAGACAAAAAGAAGTTTAATAAATATAGTTTTTTTTTCTTCTCTCTTGTCATCTGTTTCTTCCCACAGCATAAATTAAAGGAAAGTACAGTTATAATGTAATTCATTCTACACCAGGAAGAAATAATATTTTTGGTCACGTTGGTATAAGGGAGGCTTTGCAGCCTTGACTTTTCTTCCTTAGATCATAACAATAATAACCTCAGTTACATAGCATAAACCCATTTCCTTAGAATCTTCTGATGATCTCAAAAATAGAAAGTCTAAAGTCTCGTCGATTATACAAACTTGGCTACATGCAGCTGGGTGAGCTGATGTAGAACTGTAGAGACTCTTCAGTTCAAACTAAAGCTTCTGAATTCACCACAATGTATTTATTGAGTGCCTTCCATAATACAGACCTTGGCATGACAGGGACTCTTTCATTCAATACTGTATGACATTTGGCTGAGACTCAACTAACTGATGGTACAGGATGTAATTCATAAATAAATAGACATTACATATGTGGGAGAGAGTCTAACATGATCAAACAGAATAATTAAAAGAATGTTTCATTTACTGGCTGAATGGCTTGGGCAAATATTTTAATGCAGTCTATTGAATTGGCATGCGATCATGGGGTTATTGTGAGAATTAAACTTAATAATGCATATAAAATACAGAGAAAAATGTGTGTTATATAACAAGTGCTCGCCGAATATTATTATGGCCAAGAGCTGTGGAATGTGATGCAATGAAAAAATACAATATAAATTTGGAGAGAGGGGAAAAACAAAAGGATGACCAGAGCTCAGCAGGGTCTAGGGGAGAGTTCATGAAGGAGGTAAGACTTCAGCTGTGGGCCAGTAAGTGGAGCGGGGAGTTATAAAGTTCGGGGCGCACTGTAAATTTAAAATCTAATGGAGGAGAGGGGCTCAGCCCCCATACATATAAGCACAAGTGTCAGAAACATGGAAAGAATGCTCAGGTCTCTGGAGACCCACAGAGAAGTGCTAAAACACAAGCAAGTGAAAAGGATAAAGAGTGGGTGTGAGTTATTAAAATGACTGGAATGGGGCTAAGTATATTGCACTACTTACGAGACCAGACGTTTCCATTCATCCCTCCCAAATTAAATTTCACTTTTATTCTAGAAATCTTCTGGGTTAATGGTCCCAAAGGGAGGATTTGTCTTTCATTTTATTTATTTCTGAGGAAAACACACCTTATGAACACAAAAAATACACACACATACATACTCACATTCCCAAACTGAAGCACTAAAACTCAATGTTTATATGCTTTTCATGACACTTATGCTTTTGCCTCTTCATTGTAAGAATTAAATAAAGAAAAAGGATTATGGAAGGAATTTTGGGAAAGGCTCACAAGTACATGTTAATGGAAACAGATATTTCTACAAAAAATTTTCAAGGATATTCTAAAGTACTGGCTTTAGAATTCTTTGCTGATTTTTTTTTAATGGTCATAATGATATATCCTGGCATTGTTAGTGCACTTTCTCTGATTAAGAACCCCCATTACTCTAATTAAAATAACACCATCTGGTTTTAATACTACACAATAACTCTTCTCCCCCTTAATCCCAGGGCTGAAGCTGCATTCACAGTCTGGATCGTGCAGAGATCATGTGGTATTAGTTCACTTGCTGCTACAATTTATGGACTTACAATTTCTGGTAGAAGAGGCTGAGAGATAATGGTGCTAGAGATAGAAAGAAAAATAGGTAGAGGATCCAGAAGAAAAAACAAGACACTAGAGTTGTCACCATTCATGCTAGATCTCAAAATGGAGTCCTGCTGATTCTAGAGAGATTTTTTTTTTTTTAAGTGATAGTCTTAGTGGACCTCTGTGAATTAAGGAAGCAAGCCCTGTGAAGTTCAGGTGGGGATACGTATATGGAAACTGGACTAGGCAGACAGACTGAAGAAAAGCTGAGTTTGATGGGAACAACCTTGGTGAGTTTGAGGAACAGAGAAAATAAATGTGGCTGAATTAGAGTGACAGGGGAAGGGAAATAGGAGAAGAGGTCAAGAAGGTAAGCAGAAGCCAAGGCCAGGTTGTTGCATTTGTAGGTTATTCTGAAGATAATAGGAGACTGGGGTATTTGTGTGACATTTCATTTCTTCATAAATATGCAATAAGAAAACAAATGAACAAACATCCTATCTCAATTTAAGCGCATGGCGTGGGAGAAGGGGCAACTGATACTCAGAGACCTCAGGCGTGGTGGGAACCGAAAGGAGTAGAAAACCCAATCCTCTTGGCTCTAGCCAACTGAAAGTCAGAAAGGAAAACCCAGCAATTTCCAATAGTTCAGGAGTTCAGGGTGTTTTGTTTGTTGTTGTGTTTTGTTTTTTTTGTTTTGTTTTCAGGAGACTCTGGAGGATTTTCTAAATGTTAGCAAATAATACAAATTTTCCTAAAATCAGTGTACTAGCTAGCACTCTGTCAACACCAGTAAACATGCTTGGAAGCCAGATGACACCCTGGTTGTGATAATTTATCATCTTAAGTCACATTTGATTGTGAGGAAAAACAGTGACAAGGAAAAGCATATTAACATTTATACCTAGGTCAGGTATCTGTCAGGGTCCTTGCAGGAAACAGATGGTAGACAGTGACAGGACATTGAGGAAAGATTGAGAAAGACTAATATTTATAAGGGTGTGGGCAATGTTAGGAAAAATCAGCATGGGATATTGATGAACTCTGTGATTGGGCCTTTGCTGAAAAATATAGCCCGTACCAGGCTAATCCATGTCAGAACAAGAGCCAAGAGGACATACCCTCTAAGCACTCTAGTCTCCTTGTCTGATCTTCCTCAGGTATCTCTCTTTGGCCAAACCCAGCAAGGAGCTAGAGACTACGAAAGCCACTGAAGCAACTGATGTCAGTCTCCTGGGTACAGGAGGGCAAAGGAAGACCATTCAGGCAAGTCAAATACATTTTTTAAATGATTTCAAATATATTACAAATTAATAATTACTATATTAATTCAATAAATAAAATATCTTTCCAAGTTAGGGCATTTTAGTGGAAACCAATTATACACTTAATGTGACTTTTTAAAAAAAATCAACAAATTATGTACATTATACAAAATATGTTTCCCCTCCATGATAGTCTTTTGTATTTATTTAAAATTTTAAATTTAATTTATTGGGGTGATATTGGTTAATAACATTACATAAGTTTCATGTGTACAATTTTGTAATACATCATCTGTATATTCCATGGTGTGCTTAGAACCCAAAGTCTAGTCTCCTTCCATCACCATATATTAAACTCCATTTATCATCTTTATCCTTCTCCCTATGTTCATTGCAGCATTATTCACAGGAGCCAAGACATGGAAACAACCTAAGTCCTTTAATGATGATTAGGCAAAAATGTGGCACATATATAAATGGAACAGTATTCAGCCATAAAAAGGTGAAATATTGTCATCTGTAATGACATGGATGAATTTGAGAGCATCATGCTAAGTGAAATAAGATTTAAAACAACAAGAAGCATATGATTTCACAAAGTCTTTTCTTACATGGTTCTGATTCTTCAAGTTTTGGCTTCTTTTCAAGGACAGAAACGCTTTTCAAGAGTGCCTTTCTGGTGAAAATTATTCACCAAACCCAGTATTTGTAAGAAAATAAAATTTGAACTCACAATCAGCCTTTTTTTTTTATAAGGAGCCATACATAATGGATGGATGGATGGATGGATGGATGGATGGATGGATGGATGGATGAGTGGATGGATGGATGGATGGATGGGTGGACAGATGCCATCAGAGAAGCACTATTTATAATATAATAAATGACTATGCTTTTAGAAATGAATACATTTATTTTGACCACAGATGACAAATAAACAAGAAATACAGTAATACTTTGAATAACTTACACAGGTAAAGCACTGGTATATTCCTCATAGTTTTGGCACATTACCTCTTCGTCTTCTGGCTCCCAACCCAGCGACATTGGCAAGTCATTTTGTTCAGTCTGTATTTCCATTTTCCTGATAGAATGATTGGACATTTTTTAAAAAATGTATGTAGTCAAAGAAAGATTTACACATTTCCATCGTGTTTAATAACTCTGTGTATATCTAAATGGACATTGATATTTTGGTAAGGTACATTGAACAGAGTATAAGTTCAATGGAATCTTAAATTGATTCTTTAAAAAATAACAATAATTTTCAAAGAAATGATGATTAATTTTCTGCTCTGAGCTATGTCATCACAGCAGAATGTGAGATGGGGTGGGATGGAAATTCAAATGCTATTTTAGTATGTTAGTCATAGCAAAACTAATTCCAGCCATATACTTCCCAAATCCTGCTTTTTGCCTGCTTTTCATTCTTGTAAAATTTTGCACTTTTACATTACATTTCAATTGTCCCCATAACAGATGATATAGTGCTTACTTGTAAGCTTTATAAACTGTAAAATGTTAAATACCTCAAAGCTGTTCTTGTTAACATTGTCTTGGACTAAATATATGGTTATGAAAGATAGCCATTAGCCTCAGCTCTGATACTAATGATCTCTGCCATTTCAGACTCTCCTATAATCCTAAAAGGAGTGATTCCTTCCAATGGAGGCTACATACTTTAAAGAATAAGAGGGCAAACTCTGGCCTCAGAGAGTCAGTCTCCAATCCTGGCTCCACTTCTTTTGGCTGTAGGGGGGTTGTGTGACCAATGATTTGACAGACATAGAGATACCACTTAGCTAGCCCCTGGTCCACTCAAAGAGACAAAAGTTTCAAGCATATTGTAAGGAATAAAGTGCAGTAACACACTTGATGGCATTTTGAGGCAAAGTAAAGGTGCTGTAGAAATAGTAATAACTATTATCATTACTCTCATGTCTGCATCCTGTGAGAGAGTCCTTATAACATCTGTGCCAGTTAATCATGAGATAAGATCTGGATTCTCAGTAAGGTAACTTGAAGAATCAGAAAATGTTGGACTAGCACAATATTCTGTTTGGTCAGTCCCTAAATCATTGTTTTTATCTGTGAAGCCCCACTCCTAACAGCTAGTTTACACCCAATCAATCCTTTCTTTTAAGTACTCCCTCTGAGTTATTTCAAGATTACTAAAACAAACGTGTTTTTTTTCCCCAAGGAAAGTTCACATATTCCCTTCTCCCTGAGCATTTTCTTGAATTGCCTCTGCCTGTCCCTTTCTTCCAGATGGTCAGTCTCTTCAGCCTATCCCACTCTTGATACTGAGTAGGTTTTCCTGAAGTGTTTTTCCCTGTTCAATAACATACTCTCTTCGGTAACCTTAAAACTTTGTTTTGAGCAATATTATACCCATTAAAGAAAAACAAAATCCTAACTGTTTTAAAGTTGTCTTTACCTCTTTTATTGTAAGGAAAGTTTTGCAAAGCAGCCCACATTTCTCCACAGCTGACATTGATTTTTAGCAGCCCCAAACTGAAGCCCAGAGTGTACTGAGGAGTGTACTCCCCATAGAGAATTCAAGATCCCTTGAAACATGTGAAATGGTTTTGCTGTGTATTCCTCTCAGGCATTGTAAAAGGTAACATCACTATATTTGGATCTTGGAAATTTATAAGACGTGGACATGTGTTAAATAGCTTAAATGTTACACTAAAATTTCCATAGACAACACTCAGTCTTCATGTTATCTAAATAAACCTTGTCATACAATTGGGCACAGAGTAGATGGTTATTGGAACAGACAAGAACACAGCTGTAAGGAGCGATAGGCCAGGTAGGAAAAGAAATGGAAAATTAAATGATCCCAATTTCAAAGTCTCCTTGAAAACCTTAAGTGGGACTTAGAATATTTTACATGCACTAGCTGATCTGATGTTCTCCATCTGTTAGGAGGCCCTGGAGGCTGCCGGGCCATTAAAAACAGAACGATGACTGGGGTAGCAGGTGCAGTGAAGTGGGAAGGTGTGGAGCAAATAAAACAAGTCCATGGCATCTATAAGAAACGTGGACCCCTAGGAAATTTTAAAAGGTTTTGCACTGTGGTATTCATGACGTATGTGTTAGAGGTATCATGGTAAATGTATTTCTCATGAAATGACTTCAATTACTTGCATATTGTTATTTCTTTAGAATTCCAAATACTGCGCTATACAATTACTTCAGACTGAAAGACTTGCCTGGACAAATTGCCCTTTAATGCAGTTCATTGGCCCATGGTCAATGGGAGTGTTGCCTGAGCTACACACTTTGGTAAAATTATTTTCTAAACCTACTGCTGTGAGTCAACTATTCTCCTCCAGTGAGTTTTCCTTGACACCCCTTGACAACTGTATTAAATTGAAGCATCTTATTAACACCTTTTAGGATTTCCAACATGCCACTTGATGCCTCTTTTCCTTACACCCTCCACTTGAATCTCTGCTCTAGCTCTGTGCCATAGACCCTGTTTATTTCCTTTTCTATATATTCCTGCCACAGCCCTTATTCATCCACTTGTCTGCAACTGCTTTTTCTTAGTACATTGAACAAGTTCTCTCTTTTGATTGATGCAAACCCTCTTCATAATTTTTCTTTCTTGAGACCTCAAGCTGGATGATGAGAAACTTACAAAGGGCAAATTTCTAAAGAATTGTTGAGATTCTACTGAGGACAATTCTTTCTTTTTATGTTAAATACAAAGCCATTTTACAGTAAATATTTTTTAACTTTTTTTTTAATCAACAATTTCTCTTTCTTTGCTCCTAATCCCCATGGGAGGCTAAAGAGATTCTACTTTTTCTCCAAACCTTCATGCAGTCCAGCAGCAAATCCGGTTGTCTCTACCTCCAATAGACCTCAATATGTTCTCATGACTTGGCATTTTACCTCACTAATCTAAGCCACCAGCAGTTCTTCCCTTGGATACACTAGAGTCTCTTGTCCACACAGCAGCCTGAGTGATCCTTTGAAAACATATTAGCTCATGTTCCTCCCATGCTCACAAGCTCTTTCCAGTTCCAAATCCTTTTCAAAATAGAAGTTCTCATGATGGTCAATAGTGTTCACAATCTGACTCAATGTCTTCTGTGATCTCATCTCATCTCATACTTCTCCCTCTTTCCCATCCCACTTCACTCTCCCCTTCTACTTCTTCAGATTGTCAAATGCTTGCCTTGCTTTTCTCTCCTTCCTATGCCACTGTTTCACCAGACCTTGTATTGCCAAATCTTCATTCACTCAAGTTCCTGCTCATGATTTTCTCCTCCAAGAGATATTCCCTGGCCACTGAATTAAAAATAGTGCTACTCATGTCTCTCTCTTTCTTTACCGTGCTTCAATTTTCTTCAAAGCGCTCCTCTATGTCTCTAATAGTATTTATCAATTATCTAGTTATTTTATGCCTCCTCGATATTGCTCTAAAAAGTAACTAGAATGTAAAAATGGTGAGAAAGTGGACTTTATTGGTATGGTTCTCTACTTTTACTCACTGTGCCTACAAAGCTGCCCAGCACATAGAAGGTGCTCTCCGTGAGTGTGTTGAGTGAAGAAAAGTTGGAAGTGTCTTCTTGCCCCTTTCTTAAAATTGTTTTTGTAAGTATCAGTAGTAATTTTATTTCAGAAATCCACTGATGTGCTTCTAGAACAAAAGCAGTGTTGATGGAGTAATTCCACAGCTTGAAGTAGTAGAAGCAGCCACTGTGGCATGCCCCTAAAAAAGTTAGCTTGCAAGATATTGTGGCGGTCGTATTACCAAACCATGTCTGTTCTCAGTTAAGCACTGGTGCTGCTTTGACTATGTTAGGTACATAAGAAAGAGGCCCCAACAAGTCTAATGGCATGGTGAATTTCTAAACCTGACCAGGTTTACATGAATGCATCAAGGCCTCACACTCTCTGAAAGTAGGTAGAACACACAGGTGGATTCTCCTCCCACCCCACCACTTGGTAAACTTTAGTGCCACAGCTAAAGTTTGGGTGTACCATTTTTCTCAAGTAAATTAAGTACATAGGTCATGGTTTTCAGCCAGCTTATTGGGATTTTTTTTTCTGGAAATTTTTAGCATTCCCAAAACAAAGATTTTTCTCCATCTATCTTCCTTCACTCAGATGTCAATCATCTCTTCTATGGTTTGTGACAACGCCATGTCCTAGCACATTTTCTAAGATACCTACTCTAAGAGCTGGAGACTGGCGTGTTTTCTAAATGTGAAATCCTTGGCTTACTATTGTGTATGCTAAAAATTCATTGGACATTTTTTAAAAATGCAGTCTGTCATTCCAGTGAAATGCTGTCCAGGCCATAGCTGCTGAACGAGTTT
The DNA here is from genome assembly GCA_004026665.1 of Murina feae. Classification (NCBI taxonomy): domain Eukaryota; kingdom Metazoa; phylum Chordata; class Mammalia; order Chiroptera; family Vespertilionidae; genus Murina; species Murina feae. The sequence goes on along the minus strand of PVJC01013521.1, from coordinate 11,757 downwards.
GACTTTTCCCAGATATCAAGGGTCCCTCTGGTGAATACAGAGCAGAATATGGAATAAAGGCAGAAAACTCTAGCCATTCACTTGAGGAATTTTGAATTTCATTTTTTTGAATTTCATTTTTTTGGACCCATTCTAAAGAGAAAGATAACAAATATAGACATTAACTTTTTAATTTCAACGTATTTATCTTTAACATGCAAGTTAAAATTTAAATTGTGTCCTTTAATTTCTTCTAAGAATTTTAAAGAGAATTGATATTCAAAATTGGGGCAGTTTTATGATTGAAGTGTGTTTATACGTTTTATTATCAGATACCCAGTGTGTCATTTAATCTCATGGTAGAACCTCTGATAGACTATGTTAGAGAATATGGTAAACATAATTTGGGATGGTAAAAAAAAGAGGAGTTATTTTCCAGTTGTGTGTATAGTGTGATCTTGGAGTCAATTGAATTAATGAAGTATTTTCATCCATTTTTCAATTTTGGAGAGATGAAACAATTCCCTACCATTTATTCTGAGAGGAGCCATATAGAAAGAGTGATTGGCATTGGGGAAATGACCCCTTTAGATACAGCCTTAAGAGATAACTAATCAGATTGGGTTAAAACCCATATTTTCACCATAGATAAATGGTTATGTATAATGGGTTAAAATATGTAGATTTGGGAGTGATATGGGGGGGGTCATTTCTAACTTTTAATGCTATTTAATGCAGAGTATATCTTTGTCTCTCTCCATCTCCCACTCTTTATTCTCATGTGGTATAAATTATACATTTTTTTCATCTTTTTTTTGTATCCTCACTTGAAGATATTTTTCCATTGATTTTTTAAAAATAAATCTTTATTGTTCAGATTATTACAGCTGTTCCTCTTTTTCCCCCCATAGCTCCCTTCCACCTGGTTCCCACCCCATGCCCTTACCCGCCCCCCTCCAATGTCCTCATCCATAGGTGTATGATTTTTATCCAGTCTCTTCCCGAATCCCCCCCACACCCTCTTCCCCTTGAGAATTGTCAGTCCACTCCCTTTCTATGCTCCTGATTCTATTATATTCACCAGTTTGTTCTGTTCATCAGATTTTTTATTCACTTGATTTTTTGTAGAATTTTGAATGAAATTCTTGAACGAGAAATACAGAGTTTCATGCCTTCTCCACCCTTCTTCTTTGGCACTAACTGCCAGAAGAAAGTGTTTCATTCTGCTCTGCCTATCCAAGTGGTAAATTTTATAGGGGCACCTCCCACAAGTAGAACTTATGTTGTCTGGTCTTGCTTGAGGATGGGCACAGACTGTCTCTTTTTGGTGTCCTTCCACCCACAGTTACACCCCACATTCTCCAATATTAATTTTATCAGGATAATCTGTCATCATCTGCCTTTCTGTCTTAACCTTTTTCTCAAATGGCCTTAGTTTGGGGACAGAGAATGGTGTGATTGATTATTTTCTCAAATCCAAAAGCTACAATAGACATTTCATTTCTTGCTTAAAAAAGAAGTTAGAACAATTTGTCACTTCTCAGAGTATCTCACTGAGATCAGTGGAATAGGAAAAAAAAATTACATGCATATGATTGTTATAGAATAAAATACACTGCATCTGGGAAATATAAATATTCTGACTTTGAGGAAACAGATTAACTATTTATAAATACACTTAAGTGAATAATTAGTAATGTGGGAATTACTTCAGCCGGGCTTGAGGTATCTTCAACTCTGACCTATAGCTATGGGACTGTTTCAGCTTCCTCAAGCTGCCATGGCTATACTTAATCTGTTCCACTATGTCACAGAATGTTTATTTTTCCACATTTTCAGCCCATTACCATCTCCAATATAACGTGGACTCTTACAACTACTCCTGGTCTCATAATTGGTGAGAACTTCCTGACATCTCGGTGTTCAGGAAGCAGAGGAAAGACCTTCCCCAGAAATAAGTTGGAGTTTACTCAGGGCCAGGTAACTCAGTGTAGCCATACAAGGACAAATACATATTTTGTATCTTCTTTGTACCACAGAAGAATGAACCAGTCTCCTAAGCACGCTGGCATTTCTATTTTGAAAACATTTAACCTGGAGAGACAATTATAAGAAATATGCTAGGTGACTTCAAGAGTTTTGAAGAAGTTTGTAGAGAGTCCTTGTCTTAAGGTTTACCAAAAAGCAAAAATAAGAATAAATGAGTGGAAAGCAATCTGGAAAACTTCTATGAAAAAAATAACTTTCTAACAGTTACTGCTGTAATGCCATGAAATAAGCTACCTTCAATAACAGCGAGCTGCCTTGCACCAGCTTATGGTGATGCTGTCCAAAGGATTTCTACTCAGACTGAAAAATAAGACTCTGTCCAGTTGAACTTTGAAAATCTATGATTCTATGAAAAGTTCTCCCATAGGAAAAACACAGAGAAATTTAAATTCATTTTTTGAAGGAGAAAAATTTAATATATTTTATCTTATTTATACATTCCCCCTAAATTACAAAGTCAATTGCTGCAAATATATTCTGCTACAAAGCTTTCTGTAAGAAAAATCTCTATAAGAACATACATCTCATTAACATTTCCTGTAAATAAATTACTTCAAATAATAATTTTTGAAGGGATGTACAGAAGGGAAATAATGCAGAAACCAGATTGTAAATGTAATTGTTACATAGGAAACGTTTCACTGAAATGCTCAGTTTTTATGTTGCCAAGCGTGTAGAATCCTATTTGTACAGACTAGGGTTATTGAATAGGTTAGTTTGAAAACTTTTGTTTTCACACACATATGGAGGAAATGTAAATCTTAAGTATCCTAGTAAATGTGTGTGGGAAGCTTAAAATTTTATTTATTTATTACATAAAGTAATACAAAGATTAGTACATATATCTTTTTTTCTCCCTGCCCTTCCCCCAGCCTCCCCTACTCCCCAGTGTTTTGTGTCCATTGGTTATGCTTATATGGATACATAAAAGTCCTTTGGTTGATCTATTATCCCCCCCCAACCCTCCCTGTCCTTGTTGCTGTAATTTGACAGTCTGTTTGATGCTGCTCTGCCTCTGTATCTATTTTTGTTGAAAAAATACCACATGTCCTCACTCATCTATGAATACTAATAACCATTATAAACTGGTGAACAAAAATAGACAAAGAAGGAAGCTTAAATTTTTAATAGACATGTAGGCTCAGGTTCAATTTCTACTGGGAGAACTTGAATTTGATATTAAAGATAAACATTAAGTAAAAAAAATTAAGGAGTGATTTTAAGTTTATAAAAGAAAAGGTCAAAAGTAACGACTATAAATTTTTACCTTATGCTTTCAACATAATGTTTAGAAGTGAATAAAGTAAAAAAAAGATAAAATGGTTTCAAAGAATGAAGAACCTGTGATTTTTATAGGTTAGCAACATGTAGATCTTACAAGTTATTCCATATATATATATATATATATATATATATATATATATATAATCTCAGCGGATGCAGAAACTGTAATTTGGTGGGAGGAAAGAAGTTGCAGGGGAAGGCTGATGCAGAAAAATCAGATGTTTCTACCAGCCGGTTAGGAGCTTATTGAGGACAACAGAACCTTACTATGTACTCCCTGTCTTGAGAGTTCATTTTGTGAGAGCTCCTCATATTACTTTAGGAACTCAAATGTATAAAATGTGTATTTTGAGATCCAGTAGTGACCTCACACTGGTATCATCTGTGTGGTGAGTATTTGAGATCGCAGATCCCATAGAAAACTACATGTAGGTTGTGCAGCCTTGGATTCAAAGATGAAAAGTCATGTTGTGCTTCAGACATGTCTGTGTATTGCCCAAACCTGGGTGCTGGACGTTTCCCCCATTTCCCTGCTGGCTTCAGCGCAGGGCAGATGCAGCTCCAGTCTGCATTCTCAGCGTTACCCCGCATACTGCAGAGTGTGCAAGGAGTAAGCGTGCTTGCCAGTCTAATGCTATCAGCACACAAGGAATGCCGAAGCCTGAAGAAGTAACGGTCTCTCTGTTATCTTGGTTTCCCATATATTCTGGCTATCTTAAAAAGATGGGTAATCTGTGAAAATTCTTCTCGGTGCTTTACACGACTATGGGGTTAGGTTGGAAAGTAACATGTATTGATGGTAGGAGTCACATACAATCTAGAAAGATGAAACAATATCCCTTGAGAATCTGAATGGACTGCTTCTGTCTTGTTATGCTGGTTCTTACTAAGTATAGGTGAAAGGAAGTATTGGAAAACACATATAAGCAGTTTGAGGAAAAACAAGTTGTGTTTTTTCTTTTATAAAGGCCTTGATGGAAGACCTGCAATTATTTTGAAATTATTTGGAAAGTATCAACTGCTTTATGTGTGTGTGTGTCTACCAAGACCTTTATGTGAACAGTGAGAGCAGTGTTTCAAATTAAATGGTGGTCTGTGTTACAAATTAACTCTGCTTCATTTCCTATTTAACAATTTTTTTCCATGTTTTGCATTCAGTGTATACCAAGATACACTGGGAGTGCTTTATTAAACTATAACTTGGAGTAGAAATATGGCTTTTATTTTATAGACAATCTCCTATCCAGAGGAAGCTGATCCTCCAGCATCGCCTAAACTCTTGAAAAGTCACATGGTCAGCGATTTTCACTGTACTTTCTTTTTTTAGTAATTGCATTTCCACACATGTGTACATTATTTACATAAACAAGCTGCATAATGGAAACACACTAGTTGTACTACATTTGTCACCCTTTCCAATAGACTTAGTTCTCTTTTCCTTTCTCTCGCTCTGTGATTCATGTTCTTATCACATGCCTTACATTAGCCATTCTTCTGAGAGCCAGATCCTATTCCCCGCTGTGCTAGGATGCACTAAACGCACAGATCCAGTCTGCTCGCGACGCGTTTTCTCTGGAGTGATCATATTTTCTGACACACGTGGAGTCTGGCTTTGGAGGAGTAGGTAGCATCTTTCCACACTTTACAAGACAGGCCCTTGGCACAGTCACACCGCTGGAAGATTTCCAGCCCGTGTGAGCCCTTCTTGCGCTGTTTGGTACAGACTTCCCCCTGATGGAGCACCGGCTTGCAGATTTTGGTCCAGAAGTGACGAGCGCAGCAGAACCCTTCCATGCAGTCTGATGATCGCAGGCAGGGGTCTCCTTCATGCCCTGCAGGATGATGACCAGAATATGTCACCTCGGCCCTTCAGAAAAATTCTGCTTTGCAAGCAGAAGCACATGAAGTATTTTTACTTACGCTATCTGCCATCATGTCTCGGATTAACAGCCACTGACTCTTCCTCTAATCTGACCGATCCATCATTATTGTTTATTTTCATGTTTGCTGTCTGAGTATCAAATTTAACAAATAGCTAGACTGTATTTTATATTCTCTGTATTTTTTTCATACTCTACTTCTAGATAGTTCCCTGCTCATTATTCTTTCTCTTTTTACTAGTTGAGTGAAAATAAGAAAATAAAGAGAATTGCTTTCAAATTAATTAATTTTATACCTTCTTGAGGGGTGGAAACAAACTCTGATTGAAGGAGGGGCCTGGAATTCTCAGGAACTCCTAAGATCATATAACAGAGTCTAGCCAGGAAAACGGAAACAGATTCTGTAAACTACAAGGTATTTAATGCAGAGAACTGGTCACATGGGTAGTGGCAGGGCTAAGAAGTACCAGAGGATGCTAAAGCAACAGCAGGAAGCCACTACCACATTCAGGCTGGTGAATTCAGAAGAGCAAAGGATGGAAGAATAGAGGGCCAGGATCACCAGCTGAGCTGAGGATGCATCAGGCCCAACTGATGGGACTAAAACCCCAAGGAGATACAGCTCTGCCAGAAGCACTACTGGAGGCAGGGAGAACATGTTGGCTTTTTCCTTCCTCTTCCTCGCAGTGTCCCACCACAGCAAAACCCATGTGGCCAGAAGCCACTGACAGGGACCCTAGGAAATGCAATCTAGAAAGAGCTGTGATGCAGAGAAAGGGCAGAAAGCCCCAGGGTCAACCAAGAAGTCATCATAAAAATGATGTTATAGCTCAGTTGGCTGGGCATCATCCTGTGCACCAAAAGGTTGCTGGTTTGATTCCCGGCCAAGGCACATGCCTGGGTTGCAGGCTCAATCCCTGGTAGGGGGCGTGGAGGAAGCAGCTGATCTCTCACTCTCACACATCAATGTCTCTCTCTCCCTCTCTCTATCTCTCTCTAAAAAAAAAAAATCAAACACACACACAGACACAAATATTTAATTAGGAAAAAATGATTAAGTCAGCAAAGAGCCTCCAAACATCAAAGGTGGGTTGATGTGTAACCTGTATAAAGAAGGGGTCAGCAAACTTCTTTTTTACCTACAGATTGGAGATAATGTTGGTTTTTTAGATCATATGTATCATAGCTCCTCAATTCTGCTACTGTCTTATAAAAACAGCCATTGATATCGCCTAAATGAAAGAGCAAGTCTGTGACACAATAAAAGATTATTTACAAAAGCAGGCAGCAAGACAAATTTGGTTCCTAGGCGATAGTGTGAGAATCCTGGTGAAAAGGGTTTCTGTCATCCCAAATGTAACCAGTTCTACTGTGTAATATGAATGCAACTCACTAGCCATCAGGATAAGATTTCTTCCTTCTACCCATCATAAAATTATACATATAGTTATATATAAACTAGAGGCCCAGTGTACAAAAATTTGTGCACTCAGGGAGGGTCCCTCAGCCTGGCCTGTGCCCTCTCACAGTCTGGGACCCCTCAGGGGATGTCCACCTGCTGGCTTAGACCCGCTCTCTTGGGGATCAGGCCTAAATTGGCAGTCAGACATCCCTCTGGCAGCCTGGGAGCCCTCAGGGGATGTCCACTTGCCAGGGGCTAGCAGGCCTAAGCTGCAGTTGGACATCCTTAGTGCTGCTGAGGAGGCAAGAGAGGCTCCCACCACCACCTCTGTACAGGCAGCTGTTAGCTGAGCAGAGCTCCCTCTGTGTGAGTGCACTGACCACCAGGGAGCAACTCTTGCATTTAGCATCTGACCCCTGGTGGTCAGTGTGTATCATTCACAGTTTTTCTGCTGTTAGGGTCAATTTGCATATTACCCTTTTATTATATAGGATAGAGGCCTGGTACATGGGTGGAGGCCGTCTGGTTTGCCCTGAATGCTGTTCCAGATCAGGGTGAGAGTTCTGCTGGGGTCACTGGCCGGCCTGGGTGAGGGGCTGATGGCTGTTTGCAGGCTGGCCACAGTCCCTTCATGGTGGGGGTCCCTGCTGGGGTGCCTGGCCAGTAGTTGAGGAGCAGATGGCTGTTTGCAGGCTGGCCACAGGCCCCAGTGACCCAAGCTCCCAGTGAGGCTGGCTATAAGCAGATATCTGGGATTTATTTATCTTCTATAATTTAAACTTTGTTGCCTTGAGTGAAGGCCACAGCCAGCCAAGGCAGGCAGGAAGCTTGGCTTCCTCCATTTCCAGTGTAACCAAATCTCCTGCTTACTCCAGCTCTGTGGCTGCTGCTACCATCTTGGTTGGGTTAATTTGTATATAGTTGCTCTGATTGGCTGGTGGGCATGGCTTGGGTCATAGCAGAGGTGCAATTTGCATGTTTCTCTTTTATTAGATTAGATACCTAGCAAATTTGAAAGTACACATGACATAGACATCTTTGAATAAAGAGAAATACTCATGTATTAACAATTAAATGTGAATTTGGTGGAATAGTAATAGGAGATATGGGTAAAGGACTTAGGCCTTTAGGAGTGTAGACAAATGTTAATTGAAGAAGAACTGTCAATCTCTAGTGCTATCCACATGACCTTTTCTATTCTAGGTCAGACTAATAGGTCAGTATCCAATATTATACTCTCTCTGCAGAACGTTAGAATGTGGGGAAATAGTTTCTGTGTTCAAGCAAGTTGGGGAAATACAGTGTTTTAAGAAGTTAATCAGTTTTCTTCATTGCTGGACTCTCAGGGCCTTCAATAGAGCAATGTTTATTATAAAGTTCCAAAAATGGTGAGATATATTATTACAAAACTCTTGAACACAAGACACTTTTATTCACAGGATGTCTTGAAAGAGTAGTGCTCCATAGAATAGACTTGAAAAAAGCTTCCTTTAAAATGGATGTGCTTCATACTTTCAAAATTGTACTACTGGTAATAAGGTTCATATTTTCAAATTTAATAATCAGGGATTCAACTTCTGAAATATTTTGATACAATTAAGATTTATGGCTATACATAATCACATTATAAAACTAATTATTACTGATAAATTATTTTATGAATAGTATGGTAGTTGGTTGTCTAGTGAAATAAATTTCTGAATCTGCAAAGGTGAGAAAGACTAAAAAACATAGTGATTTAATCACATGGAAGCAAATATTTTCCTATTTATTTTTCAGAATGCTTTATCCTTTGATATGTGACAAATGCTTGCATAGGAAATATCTTCTAAATCCCAGGTGAAAAGACAGGGTTGTTAAGAAAATGACATAGTTGATCTGACTACTGCAATTCTTGTAACACACATTTTCTAATAATTTAAGATCTCTAAGAAATCTCTAAGCATCCTCAAAATTAAGAATTAATAAATCCAGTTAAAATCTTGCCTTTAAACTATTTCTAAAACCAATGGAATTAATTAACTATATTTTCTATACTTTTTCAATAAAACAATAAAAGCAAACATAGAGTTACAGTTATCCCTACCTTTTATGTGTGACATCTTAGTGTGTGGTCTTCCTAGATTTTGCCACCCCAAGTCGTGGTTTGAGTAATGGCCATGGTTTCGATCTTTGTGCCGAGTGCCGTCCAGAGCTGGGATGTGAGGGGTTAAGATGCTCTCAGTGACCGGAATGCAGATTCCTGGAGATGGTCAGGTAAACAGTTAGTCTTACTCAATTCTATACAATGTGGTTCTTATCTATGTATTCTCCTGATGTAAGACATGAAGCCATCTATCTATCTATCTATCTATCTATCTATCTATCTATCCATCCATCCATCCAACCATCCATACATCTACCTATTATCTATCTCTTCATTTATCCATTTGTTCATTTACCAACTTATTAAAACTAGGTATTCAATAGTTTGGCCCTAAGTCCAAATTTCATTGGCATCGTGTCTCTTTCAAGACTAAGTGACCTTGGGCAAATATAGAAATTCATTTTACTAAGTTATTGTGAATACACGTGCAGACTCAGAATAGTGATATACTGAAGTATTAAATTAATATCTATTCATATTTTAAAATTGTCTGTCCAGACATGCATTTTTAAGACTCATGTCCTTTTGTTCAATCACCTGTACAATCCTATTCTACACTGTAAATCTCTCTAGGGTATGAGATCCTCTTCCTTTTACCTCCTGTCCAAGGCATTTCCAGTAGGACCATACCCAGAGGTGAGGAACAAGCATAGGAATATGTGCCTGATTATGTTGTTTGTGGGACTAAGTGTAAGTTTCTGAACACCTTCTGCAATTATTTAGTGTTTTTACCACAAGTTATCTATAGTTTTTCATTTCATTATTGCTGTATTTGAGCCTATAAGTTAATTGAGATTGAGTGAAGCCATGCTTATGGAATGGCTGGGGAATAGACTCCTGTATCTCCTTTTGTAGGAACCAATCACTTTACCATCTGAGTGTGACACAAGGTAAGGCCTTCAAAAGATGACAATGATTATAAGAATCAAGGTATGAAACATATGAAATTGGGAGATGGACTCACAATTTCATTGCTAAATCACAGCAGGTTATTTTCTTCAGTTCTTTTGGATGTCTTTGCTCATGGGCTTAGTGGAATAGAACATCTAGCTATTTACACACAACACTTCAACAGGGTAAATCCAATTCCGCATAGATTATTAAATACAGAAGGTGGTCAAAGCCTAGGAACACTACGATTTTAGAGGTAATGCAGGTAAAAGATTACCTAAACTATGTTCCAATTCTTGCCTATTTTGAAAGACTCTTTATATGTCAGGAATCTAAGGAGGAGGTAGCCTAATATGAAAAGAAAAAGGCCCATCAACACTGAGCACTATCTTTACCATTATTGCAGCGGTTACCAGGACAACACATGCCATCTCTATGACAACGCTTCTTTTTCCTTCGACACACCATGCAGGCTGAAGATCCTTGGTGGGGACTGTGGCAGTATCTCCCAACTTCACATTCCTTATCACTGCTGCAAGGGTAGGCCTGTCAGGAAGTGGAAAAACACCAAAAGCAAAGTAGATTAGATCTTTTTTCAAACATTTACCAAAAGATATTGTTGCAAATTATGGTAGAAAATGTCACAATATTACCATTATTGTATTTTGTTCTGAGCATAGATCCTACATAGAGACACTTACTTAATTGAGAACCTTAGAAATATTGATTATTGATGGTGAAAAAACTTAAAGTTGACCATTTATGTTCATTGACATAATTTTGGATTAAAATTTAGACTTTGCATCCTGGTTAATGTGGTTCAATTGGTTGGGTATCATCGGGTATAACCAGGGTTGACAGGTTCAATTCCCCCATCAGGGCATGTGCCTGGTTTGCAGACTTGATAGCCAGTGGGGGGCATGCAGGGGACAGATAGTCAATGTTTCCCTCTCACATTGATGTTTCTCTCTCTCCCTCTCTCCTCTTCTCTCTCTCTCTCAAATAAATAAATAAATAAAATTTTAAAAATCTTTAAAAAAACAACACCAACAACAACTTTGCACTGATTCATAGAACCATTGAGGGCTTGGAAACAGTTATTATTCTTATATTACTACTGATTTTATGTCTGAAAGAAACAGTCAGCTTAGCCACCCCACTTTCATCTGCTAGACTGGGATGAGTGGAGGGCTAAATAACAAAAGGCTGTGCTAGGACCTAAAACACATCTGCCTAATTATGGAACACATATTTTAAGAGTGACAGCACATGCCTTAGCTGGTTTGGCTCAATGACTAGAGCATCAGGCTGCAGACTGAAGGTTCCAGGTTCGATTCCGGTCAAGGGCACATGCCCAGGTTGGGGGCTCATTCCCCAATAGGAGACATGCAGGAGGCAGCCAATCAATGATTTTCTCTCATCATCAATGTTTTTATCTCTCTCTCTCCCTCTCTGAAATCGATGAAAATATATTTATAAAAAAAGAGTGTCAACTCAAACTCCCTGGCAGAGAGGAGCAAAGAGCAGAAGCACTTCCAGGGAGGTGATGAGCAGCAGCAGCAGTGTCCTGAGTGGTCAGAGAGATGCTAAGCTGCAATCACAGCACGTTCTCAGGAAACAAGCAGGCTTCTTATACACAATAGCTCTATAGGCTACTACACCTTTAACTTACGCAGAAAGGACGTCTATTCCTACTTCACTACCAGATTATGTGTTTAGAAGACCAGTTAGACAGTGTCATATTATCTCAAAAAACAAAAACATATTACACAGTTATATATTCCTTGCCTCTTGAAAGTTATTGGGACACTTAAAATGCCCCTTTTCAGAGACTGGGAGTTGATAATGTCACACCACACATCAAACTTATTCATATTTTGAGATATGTTGACAGTTGACAGGGAGATTTATTTAAGTCTTTTTTTTTCTTTTGGTAGTTCATTCCCACCTCCTCCCCCTAATTTTCAGGTTAATGTATTTGTTTTTTAAGCAAGTATAAATGATCCTATCTAATAAAAGAGCAACATGCAAATTGACCATCACAAGATGGCTTCCCCCATGTGGTCAAAGATGACCACCACAGATGGCCAGCAAGGGAGGGCAGTTGGGAGGGACCCAGGCCTGCA
>PVJC01013520.1:0-37849 GCA_004026665.1 Murina feae | reverse complement strand
CTTAAAAACAACAGAAATGCCTTATCTCGCAGTCTGGAGCAGGGGTCCTCAAACTACGGCCCCGGCCCCGCAGGTCACATGCGGCCCGCTGAGGACATTTATCCAACCTGCCAGGTGTTTTTGCCTCCTTGTTTTTATTTTACTTCAAAATAAGATATGTGCAGTGTGCATAGGAATTTGTTCATAGTTTTTTTTTTTTTTTTAACTATAGTCCGGCCCTCCAACGGTCTGAGGGACAGTGAAGTGGCCCCCTGTTTAAAAAGTTTGAGGACCTCTGGTCTGGAGGTTAGAGGTTTGAAATTTAAGTGCTGGCAAAGCCAGGCTCCCTCTGAAACCTGTAGGAAATAATCCTTCCTTGCCTGACCCTAGTGTCTGGTGGTTGTCATCAGTTTCTTGGCAGTCCTTGGTTTGTAGCTATAGGACTTCAGTCTCTTCCTCGTTGTCACATGGTGTTCCCTCTTGTGCTTCTCATGTCTCCTCGTCTTATGGGGACACTGGTCATATTGGCTTAAGGGCCACCTAACTGTGGTATGACTTTGCCTTAACAAATTATATCTGTAAAGAACCTATTTCCTAATAAGGTCACATTTGGATGCATTGAAGATTAGGACTTCAGCATATCTTTTTTTGGGGGGGATACAATTCAACCCATGATAGGGTCCTCTTGGCTGTGTCAGCTTCTGTACTTTCCCTATTATTGATGCCCTGAATAATTTTGAGGAACATTGGTCAAGTATTTTTAGAATAGCCCTCAAATGGGACTTTTCTGATCTGATATGTTTCTCATGATTAGACTGGGGTTATGAGATTTGGGGAGGAAGGAAAAAGCACAAAGGTGCAGTGCCACTTCTACCACAGCCTATCCAGGCCACATTCTATCAATAGGACTCATCACTGTTGATATTAACTGTGGTCACCCGGCTAAAGTAGTGTTCAGTCACGTTTCTCCACTATAAAGTTATTCTCCCCCCTCCTCCATTTTCCTATTGGACCCTTTGGAAAGAAGTCACTGTGTACAGCCCACACTTAAGGGATGGAAAGTTATTCCAGCTCCTTTAGAGGAAAGTATTTACATAAATTATTTGGTAATCTCCATGGGAGAGTCATCTATTCTCCCCACTAATTTATGTGTCCAGAATTTATTCATATAAGTATGTAACTCATGGATATTTTACTTTATATTTTGGGTTATAATACAATATAATTTTATTTGTTTGGTTGCTCAAATTATTCCAGCTTTGGCCATTGGAGCTCTTCCAATAGGCTCCTGTGTCCCTTTGTCATCCCTCTATCATTGTGTTTCCTTATGTTCTAATCCAAGATGCTTTAGGCTCATCTCATACCAGAAAAATACCCATACTAGGGCAGGGAACATTTCCTGCTCTAGTCCTGGATCAGCCATTTCTTCAAGGAGTTTCTTTTATTGGAGAAAAGTATTAGAAACCAAAAATTTGAATACTATGTGTGCTTGTTGCTATGGAGTGTTGCTCTTTCAAGGCTGGGCCATATTTTTAGCCTTGTTCTGCTCCAGTTTGCTCACCTATAAAGTGGGGATAATACCAGTACATTCATCACAGGTTATTATGAAGATTAAATTAGGGAATTGTGTAAGAGCTTAATGTAGTCTCTATTAGATAGTAAGTGCTCAAAATGTTAGTGATTATTTCCCATACAATTTTTTACATGTGAGATAAGTTTAGTTGCCAAAGTTCCTTTCCATCTGCTCATTTTCCTGATGCAACAACCCTCAGAGAAGGTTTTTCTGTTAGTAGTTTATAGATGGAGAAATTAAGTGAATAAGGGGGTCAACTTATGCTGAATTAGAATCTAAGTGTCTTAGTTTCAAGACCCATTCTAGACCCAGATGGGAAACCATCTCTGCCATCTGAGAGGTATGGCTTTTACATCCTTGATTCTTGCTTACCTTTGCTTGAAGGACTTCTTGGTTGTACTGATTCTTAATAACTGTCACCAGAAAGGAAGAATTGTACTCCAATCCATAACAGGCCACTCATAGGCACAGTGCCATATTTTCTGAACCAAACAATTTAACACATGATCTGGAATTTTTTTTTCTATTCTGGGTATGGATGAAATCAAGATATGTAATTTGATGTCAAAAAATTGGCATCTTGAGGTATACTGATAATTTACAGGGACAGTAGGACAAGGTATTTAATCAGAACTGACTGGCAAAACTTAAGACATGTTACTGTATTGATAATATGATCTTATCATAGTCTCTCTCTCAATGGTACAGTGATCTTAATCAGACACAGAGAAATGTTAGGTGAAATGTCAGTGCATGACAGCATACAAGCCAAACAGGATGCTTTGATTCAAGGCAGATGTTTATTGGAACAACTGTGTAGTCACCCACAAGAACAACAGCTTCTGTTGCTAATGAAATTGGCGTGGTGCTTACTGAAAATAACAACCTTCATGGTATGAAATCATAGCTTTAGCTATAAAAAAAACTGTCTTCTAGGGAAGTGGGTTTTAGTTGCATAGAAGAGATCTTTGTGCTCATTTTGAAGTTGGAATGGATTTCATTTGGAGGTAGTGAATTTCCCAGCTCCAGAAATGTTCAAGAAAGGGGGTCATGAAATTAGACAAGATGGTCCTTATAGACACTCTAATCCTCTGCCTCTGACTCTGATAGATTTCAGGTTCTTGGACTTTGGCAGTAGTGCAGAGGCTGATACATCCTTACGCAGAACAATCAGACACCTGCTCACAATTAAGGGTGAAGTTGCAATTGGGAGAACAGATGGGATAAACTATGTCCAGCCATAAGTCAGTACAGATATCCCTGCTTTTTGAAAGTTTGCTTTACCTCACTTCGCTTTCACAAAAGACATACATTAGCACCTGCTTCACTAACCAAAAGAAATCTGAAGAGGATTTTCACTTTTAAGAAAAAAGGTGAAAAGCAAAATTAGCATCCAGCATTTGTTTTGCAGCAGCTGCTGTAGAAGTAGGGAGAGTGGTCCCGCCAAGCTTCTTCTGGGAACCACACACAGCACCTCAGCATCTGGGCACCATAGCTCTGCACTGTGTCTGTGAGCATCCGTGCTTCACCTCCATTTATTTTATGCACCTGTGAGCGATATGTGTCCTAAGGTAATGGTTTCTTCACTTTACACCATTTTGACTTCTGTGGGTTTCATAGGAATGCTCTCCTTTTGATTAGTGGAGGGAAACCAATATTTGTATACGACTCCTAAGTCCAAGTCCCAAAGTTGTCTCACTTTAAAGAGAGTCCCTTTAATTGTTGGTCTGCTTCCAGAATCAGAACATTGGTCTACCAGATATGCCATTTTTGTGAAAGAAGGTAGTGTAATCTGAGGAAAGCCTGACGGGATATTTATTCTGTTCTCCTTCCACGTGGAAGGCCTCCCTGTCTCACCTGTGGACGTGCCCACCCTTCTCAAGGTTTAGCTCCAGCGCCATATCCTCTGGGATGCCTTCCCGATGCTTCCCCCTCCAATGCCTCCATGCTGCTTCCACACATTGCAGTGGACGGGGTTCATTGTGATCATGGTGGTCACCTGCCTATGCCAGTTCCCTCTGTTGGAGCTCCTGGAAGGTAGGAGGCATGTTTCCCTCATCTCAGTAGTCTCTGGAGCAGTCAGCACAGTCTGGAACATGGGGACTCCCAGGCAGTGCTGCGAGTCAGGGAAATATGGAGTTTTGGAATGATTTAGGGCAATTCCAAACCTTGTATTGCACTTCTTTTTTGGTGTATGAAATAGAGCTCTAGTTTTCTTGACAAATGTCTGCTGGAGTAGGGTACTACTGTGATCTTCCCTTTATAGAATAAACTGCAGGGCACAGAGAGGTAGGATGACCAGCACATAGAACAAAAAGTAGCCCAGCTGGCATGGCTCAGTGGTCAAGTGTTGACCTATGAACCAGGAGGTCATGGTTCAATTCCTGGTCAGGGCATATGCCTGGGTTGCAGGCTCAGTCCTTAGTGTGGGGCATGCAGGAGGCAGCTGATCAATGATTCTCTCTCATCACTGATCTTTCTATCTCTCTTTCCCTCTCCCTTCCTCTCTGAAATAAATAAAAATATATTTTTTTAAAAAAGAACCAGAAACAGACTGTGAACTGCTGCCCCTGAGCATTCAGCCTAGGGCCTAGTGTCCATAAGTCTTACTCTTAGTATCTTCTTTCAGCAAAAGACCCTGAATGACTTCAGCAGCTGCAGAGCAGGTCAAGAATTGAAATCTCCCATGAAGATCAAAATTGATAGGTCCAGGCAGGGGTCTGGGGCTTCTGATCCCCTGAAAGGCTTAAATTTCAGGCTCCGAAGGGGATGAGGTCTCTGGGGGCTTCCTGAGAGAGGAGATGGCTCTCCAAGGGGATTCTGTGTGGGAAATACTTATGACCGTGTGGGGCTAGGGTGTACAGGGTAAGGAACAGGGGTGAGAATCAGAAGAAGGGCTGCGTGGGGTCAGCTGTGGAGAGTTCAGGGGCCTGAGTCTAGTCTGGTCTCTCAGGGCTGACCTTGTGCAGCTCAGGTTCTCAGGAAGGGAAGGAGGTTGAGGCCTAGAGCAGATGCTCTGCTTAGTAATAAGGGAAGATCCCTTGACTAACATTTTGGCTGAGCTATGTCTTTGGGAACCAGGGTTTGGTGTTGCTGCAGGAGCAGTATTTTCTGTCAAAACTCTAAGGTAATTTTGGCCTTTTGGTTACTTTGCTCTAACTCATCTCATCAAGAAAAAGAATGGCTTCACTGGATCCTACATTATCAGAGTTGGGAGGGTCCTTTGGGATGAGGGGAAGGGACTAGCTTAGAGCCACACAGGGAGATAGGGGCAGAGGTGGTTCTAGAACCTGGTGTCTGGCTTCCCTGTCAACCATTCCCAGTCTCCCTCCTTGCCCTGCTTCTTACAGGCACTCTCACAATTTGGTGTCTAGCTCATGCATTGCTGTGGGACATGCTATAGGACTAAGAACCTCTCTCTTTTACATTTTTGTAAGGGACGGGGCTTGGGGCTTAGAAAGGTGCATGGTAGCAAAGAAGCATAGGGCATTTGGAGGAGGGGGCATATGAAAGACATAGTTAAGGTTGAGAGAAAGGGTACACACTGATCAGACCTAAGACCCAGCCAGGATTTATAAGAGGATTTTTCCTGCCTGGTAGACATACTCATGTTCTGCTAAGTCATATTTACTGAACACTTACTTTATGCCTGCACTGTGCTAAGTGCTATGTATATATTAATTAATTCGATTCTCATCAAACTTTTATGAGGTAGGTAAGGTATGCCATTTCCAGAATATGGACAAGAAACTGAGGTTAAAAGAGGTGAAGTCACCTGTCCATTGTTGCAAAATTTGTGATAGAGGCTGGATACAGTCTTGTGTTCTGATCACTTGGCTACTCTGCTTCTTAAAAGAGAGTGAAAAGAGGGATGAGATGCCCCCGTTATTAGCCAGGAATGGCTGGGCTGAATGAGGCAGGTAAGGGTGAAGGTGTCTTGTGTTAAGTTATCATCCTCTTCCACTGACTGTCCATGGAAAACTGAATTCAATTCTTCATACTGGTGACTCTCTGGATCCAGTTCTTGTTGCTGTAGATGTAGGAATATACTCCGTAGAGGTCCTTCTTTCCACAGTCCTTGCCCCAGGACACTGTGCCCACCAGGTACCACTGGCCTGTCTCATTATCCAGGGTTACCATGGGACCTCCTGAGTCACCCGCACAGGCATCCTTCCCCCCTAAATATAAAAAAAGAGATGCAGGTCAAAGTAACCTGTCCCCTTCTCTAGCCCCAAATCCAAAGGAGCCTCTTTCTTCCCACCGCTGACTTGTAGTTCAGAGGATTGGGCACGAGGGGGTGCAAGCAGATCATTTGATTCAAACATGGGCTCTGAGCAGTTCTAGGTGAGGGCTCCTCAGAGCTCAGAGATTTTAGAAAGTGCCAGTTAAGGATTCTTGTGTTTCATAGGTGAAAAGGTGAACTTGGAGAAGGGAGTAATGGAAATTTCTTAGCATTCTTCTCTCTGACACCATTTCTCTGGCAGAACGCTACCTCTCATGAACTTCCTCCCCGCCCCGCCCATCCTTTCCTGTTTAGCTAACCAGACTCCAAGGTGTCCAGCCCTTCCATTCCTGGGCCCTGCACCACTTTAATGCATGAGCTAGATACAAAATTATTATATACCAGTTTCTTGACTTACCTTCCTTGAACCCAGCACAGATCATGTCCCTGGTCACTTTCTTCTTCAGTGGGGCATAGGCCTCCTGGCAGGTGCGGTGATCAACAATAGGGATTTCGATCTGAAATACAAGGTCATCATCGGTCCCCACTCCTGGCTGAGGAGTCCTTGCTGCTCTGACACCCCCTAGAGTTGGCTGCTCTCCAGCTGGATGAGCTTGGGAGTACCTTAGGCCTGGTCTCAGAAATCGCCCCATGGTGAAGAAATACTGAATGGAGAATCAGCAGATCCACGATAAGGTATAGTCTCAGTCATAAACTTGCTATGCGACCTTGGGAAAGTCATTTGCCCTCTTTGAGTTTCCGTTTTCTCATTTGTAACCTGGTGATCATACTTGCCCAGCACATGCATTATTTCAAATATGGCACTGTATGCAAATCTATGGTCAGTCTTCTTTCCCCCATTCCTACCATTACTGGCTGTGGGGGCTGGGGCATGTGGCTTAATCCCTGTTTTTCAGATCTCTGTGACTTGGTTTCCTCATCTGAACAATGGAAGTCACAATATTTGACATACTAATCACACAGACTGTGGTGGAAAACTGAATTCAGTTCAAAGAGGAGATGAATGAGCAGATAGATGATGCTTTGTAAACTGTGAATGCTGTATAAATATTAGAACTGTAGGGTTACTGATGCTCACCTTGCAGCAAGCATTTACTTATGTTCTTCCTCACTACAGTATGAACTTCCAGACTGTATCTTGTCCACTTCTATCTTACGTAACTTGGAGCATAGTCAGTATGTGTATTTATGTGTGTGTGTGTGTGTGTGTGTGTGTGTGTATTAGAGGGCTGATGCACAAAATTTTTGCAAGACTAGGCATTCTTTCCCCTGGTTGTTGGCACCAGCTTCCCTCGGGCACCCAGGATTCAGGCTTTCTTCAGGCCACCAGTAAGTACCTGGAACCTGGACTTCCCTCACAGCCCATGCTTCATCTGGAAGGTTGTCTGGTCTAATTAGCATATTACACTGTTATTATTACAGATTTTGTATTGAGGTGATAAATTGATTCCTGAAAGTAAGGTGTTGGCATTATCATTGCCCTTGATTCAGGTTGGGGCTAAATGTTAGCATAGATGTGTGGAAACCTATGAGTCTAGTTCAGCCAAACCAATAACTGAATGGGTCATATGGCCCCAAAATATAGCTTCTGTTGGCCTTTTCTGGGAAGGGACCAGAGGACATTCAGGTCGCTCTTGGGCCATGGCCTTCCCGAATAAGCGGTGAGAGGAAATCAGGGCAGGGCGGTTGTGAGCACGTATCCTCAGAAAACTAAGTGCCTGACTGGTCTCTATTTATTGTTTAGATGTTACTACCTTTGGGGAGTCCTCCTGAACCTCTAAGACGAGGTCATATCCCCTATTATACGTTGAGGAGCATTCCACATTTCTCAATCCTCACATTTATCACATTGGTAACTACTTTCTGTATTTCCCACTCGACTGTCAGCCCAAGGAGCCAGGAGCCAGATCTCTTCTTTTATTCCTCAGCATATCTAGTAGGTGTACAATGTCTAGTACATGGGAGGCACCAGATAATCACCTGGGATTTAATGGACAAAGAGTGAATGGTTGTTGCAAATTTGAAAATTTAAAGTACTTAAAATAACATATGTTGAAGGATTTAGAAACTAGCTGTGGCAGTCATAGAACTTGGTAATATCAGAGCCAGGCAGCTTTTGGAGGACATCAAGTGTTGTCCCTGACTTTGCAGCTTGAGATACTAAGCTAGAGTCTACAGAGGCAAATTACTTGTTTACGATTACCCAGCAAGTTAGCAGGAGCTAGGACTAGGAGTCATGGTTTCTTACTTCTAGTTCAGTGTTCTTTATGTAATGACTAGAGGCCCAGTGCACAAAATTCATGTGGGAGGCAGGGGAGGGAGGGTGTCCTTCAGCCTAGCCTGCATCCTCTCACAATCTGGGACCCCTTGGGGGATGTCTGACTGCTGGTTTAGGCCCGGACTGCTGGCTCCTAACCACTTGCTTGCCTGCCTGCCTGATCACCCCTAACCTCTCTGCCTGCCTGCCTGCCTCGTCACCCCTAAGTACTTGCCTGCCTGCCTGCCTGATCACCCCTAGACACTCTTCTTGCCATTTTGATTGCCCCTAAACACTTGCCTGCCTGCCTGATTGCCCCTAACCACTCTGCATGCATGCCTGCCTAATCGCCCCAAACTGCCTCTGCCTCAGCCCCCGCTGCAGCAGCTTCATCAGGAATGACGTCTGGAAGGTTGTTCAGCTGTCCAGTCTAATTAGCATATTATGCTTTTATTATTATAGATGTGAATGTGAAATTATAATGCAACAGTTAAGTTCATTACTACAAGGACTGCAGCTCTCAAGAGCCTATTCTTATTTAATCTACTATGTGAGTCTTTATTCTGTACAGATGGACCATCCTTTCGGGTATCCAAGCCTGCAAATTTCTGCAAGAATTTCCATGAGCTGAGCCTTTAATAAACTACAGAAACAATCAACAATGTTTAGAGACTAGAGACCCATGACATGCAGAACAAACAGATCAAGCCTGATGGCATTCAAAGTCTCAGTAAACTTTAAAGTGTGTGTGAGCCTCTGGTGTCTTTCTCAACCACTCCCAGCTCCAGCCTCCAAGTCCCTAAGGGGAAACATGGAACAGGAAGGTCTCATGCGGGGTGTCACTCTCTGTAGGGCATAAATTGAACTTTACCTCCATCAGGGTCTCTGGGAACCTTTGCAAGAACTGCTTCCCCCAGCCACTGACGATGACCATAGTCCCTGGAGGAGAGAAGACACAGTGAAAGCAGAGAGGCTGTTTGTGGGCTTTTCAAATGGTTGCATCCTGCAGCCCATTATCCTCTGTTGGAGGAGGAAGGATTGAATTTTTCCCCTCAGAGAAAGCCAGCTTGGTGAGGAGGAAGACTGCTGGGTTGGAGGTTACCTGCAACAGGTCTAGGCACTTGTTTGTATGAATCATTAGCTGATTTGTTTAGTTGTCTATTCTCTCCCACTCCCAATTAGCATGGAACCTAGGCTCCATGATAGCAGTTATCTCATCTATCTTGTTCCCTGCTGTATCCCTATGCCTGCAACAGTGCTGGCATATAGTAGGTGCTTAATCAATAATTGTGGAAAAAATAAAAAGTCTAGCTTAGTCCACAATATGCATGTTGCCTTTGGCAAGCCCTCACTCCTCCCTCCCATTATGAGCCTCAATTTCTTTAACCATAAAATGAAGAGGCTGGGCTTGATATTCTTCCAACTCCTTCCTCCTCATCCCCAACTCTGATATTCTAGAAGTCTATGAAGTTGGCAAATCTCAGAGTGATGTGGAAGTGGGTTAAACACTGATAGAGCACTCACTTATTTCCTTATTTGGAGAAAAGCCTGGATCCTGAATACAGCACTGGGCTTTACATTGAAAAACTTGGATTCGAGGACCCAGATCTGCTTCTTACAAGCTGGATCTTGGGTAAGTCACTTCACCCTCAGTTTTCTCATCTGGAAAATGAGACTATAATACCACCTCACAAGACTTTTATAAGTGGTAAATAAGTTAATGAATGTAAAGCAACTTTATATGGTAGGCATGCTTTCCTGTTGGCTCACTCTACTTAATACTTCTCAAATTCCATTCAGCCATTTTTTATAACTTTTTTGAACTGAAGGAGTTTAGCTGTAACATGGCACCCCTGATCTTTTAACAGAATTACAGGGAAGACAGCTGCCTGGTGGAACTCTCACTCTGTGTTGGACACATTTGAATATAGTATTTCATTTAAATATAACAACCAGCCCATGGGGTATTATCCTCAGTGTAGAGGCAAGGGACTTGAGGTGCAGCAACTTCCTCAAGGCCAACCAATTAGGAAATGCAGCATGGGGAATGAATCTATGCTGTGATCAATCTATTGTCCCTCAGTTCCAAATTTACCCTTCTATATTCTATTTTGTAACCCTACAGAAGAATTGGCACTTCTGTTTTTTCAGGGGGATCCTGAAAATAGGGGGTACTTCCAGGAAGGCTTGCCATTACTATTGACATCACCCTACCAGTGGTTTCTTACCCCAGCAGTGGTGCTTGGTTCCAGCTATTTCCCTAATTCCATCAGCATGGGGCCTCTTCCACAGGAGGCAGAGTTCTTACTCTACAGGGTCCCTGTCCAGGCTTCTAGGTTCTATTACTCCAACCTCTTCCCTCTGTCCCTCCAGCCCCAGGAGTAGTAGTTTCTTCCTCCAAGTACTATCTCTATAATCTCAGCATTCCCCCTTTACTTCTCCAGTCCTCTAGCACCCTATGTTAGATTCTCTCTGTTACAATAACTAGCCTAGTTTCTGTTTCCCCATCTGGACTCTGGTTGATATAGTACTTCCTATTAACTATGTGTCACCTTGGAACCAGCCTGACAGTTGTTTTAGGGGAGGCAGCTGAGGAATCACGCAGACACTGTCAGCTGGCTTTGTTGGCACCAGAGCCTCACCAATGCTGGAGAAGAAGTCTCTTTGGAGGCACCTGCTGCCCTACAGAGGTGGGACCAGGGTGGGGAGAGGTACCTTCCTCTGGGGTCCTCTCTGGGAGACAGATGGGCATCACAAAGTCATTCAGCACCGGGCCCTTTGACAGCTCCACCAGAGCCACATCATTCTCAAATGTGTTGGGGTCATACTGGGGATGAAGGAAGATGTGTTTGACCCTGAGATGTTGTTCAGTCTCATCTGACCGTTGTCTCCAATGTTTACCTGGGCAAGAAGAAGGCACATGAGCCATGGAGGTAATGAAGGCACAGAAGATAAGGTCACACTTTACTCCCTGTCAGCCCTCTGTCTCATCCAGTCCATGTTTCCAGCCTTAACTCTTTTATTCACCTTTCCCCAGAAATCCTGTCCTACCTGTTTTTCCCGATATATTCTCATGGGCTCCCATTTCTGTCTTTCTTCATGAGCTGATCTCATTGTTTATAATACTAATTTCAAAGCTCATCACCACATGTTCAGATCATATAAGCACACTTCTAGATCATGTGCTGCCTCCTCCATGAAGTCTCTCAATGAGTTTGATTTTTTTAGTTAGAAGTATTTTCCCTATGAACTCCCATGACATTTAATCTGTTTTTCTCCTATAGAATTCATGCCTTTCCTCTTTACTAGAAGTCTCCATGCTTATATTTTATTCCTTTATTAGACTATAAGCTCCTTATGGGCAGAAACTAGGTCTTAATTATGCTGTGTCCTTAGATCCTGGCATAATGTCAGCAGGGAACTAAACTCAATCAGCTGGTGGTATCGGGGATACAATTGTATGCATATGACTCACTTGAAAGCATGGGTTCATAGAAGCCTGAAGTATCTTTGAACTTTATGTAGATGGGCTCTTTATTTCCCCATTATAAAACTGAGGCCTAGACTTCAATGACTTGCTTATGGTCCCTGCACCTGGAAATCATTGCCTTGAGCTTAAACTCAGGTCCCTGGACTCCAGTTCCAGCTGGTTCTTCATCCCAGGGATCCTGCCCTGATGAATGATTGAGTAGACACACCCATTCCCAGAACCACAACTGGCTTCAGGAATCAGCTTGCCCCTCACTCACCCACAATGATTTTGAAGTCAGAAGGGCTGAGCAGGTAAAAGTCGTGGAGGATTGGGTCCTCTGGATCAAGCGAATGGTGGAGGCAGTGAGCCGCCGTCAAAATCCAGTTGGAGCCTGACAACAGAATTGTGTACACACACTACCCTGGACTGCCCCAATCTGTCTCGAGCTGAGGCCCTCAGATTACTCTAGGGCACCCTTTGCCATTGCATTTCAAAGCCTCAAGTCAGACACTCATATTCTAATCTGAAGATGAGGAGTTGAATCTGAGGTTTTATCTGCCTATTCTAAGCAAAGCTAAGGCTGAACATCTTTAATAGAGTTTCAGTGCCCCCTTAAGCCCATAAGGTTGGTAAGCTCCAGACAGGCCAAAGTGGGTCCACGAAAAATCTTGTGCTCACTGGCTTCTCCTCTGGCCTTGTGGTCCCTGGCTCAGCATCAACAACCCCATTTGGAAACGGCTTACAAAATCTCAGGCCACCACCTCAGACCTATTGAAGCAGAATCTGCCTTTAGTATGGAAATCTGGGAATGTTAACAAGATCTTTGAGTAATTCTTAGGCACACTGAGGTTGTAAAAGCACTGACATATCATGCTGTTTCCCAACTGTGGATGCACATTAGAACCACCTGGGGAATTAAAAAAAAAAATAGTACCTGGGCTTGACGCCAGATCAGCTAAGTTATGGGAGTGTGGCCCAGGCACAAATATGTTTTAAAGTTCCCTAGATGATACTATTGCCACCACTGCTCTGATCCTAACCTCTCATCTATACTAAATAAAGCCTAGGTGGCCCTCGTGCCCTCACATCATCACAAGATGGCCTCCCCCATGTCATCACAAGATGGTTACCGCAAGATGGCCACCCCATGTCATCACAAGATGGCTGCCATAAAATGGCCAGTAGGGGAGGGCAGTTGGGGGCTATCAGGCCATCAAGGGAGGGTAGTTGGGGGTGATTGGGCTGGCAGGGGAGGGCAGTTGGGGGCAATCAGGCCAGCAGGGGAGCAGTTAGGCATCAATCAGGCCAGCAGGGGAGTGGTTAGGGGTGATCAGGCTGGCAGGCAGAAGCAGTTAGGAGCAATCAGGCAGGCAAGCAGGTGAGTGGTTAGGAGCCAGCAGTCCTGGTTGTGAGAGAGATGTTCAACTGCTGGTTTAGGTCTGATCACTGTGGGGTCCCAGATTGGAGAGGGTGCAGGCTGGGCTAAGGGACATCCCCCCCTCAGTGCACAAATTTCCTGCTCTGGGCTTCCATATATACACACACACACACACACACACACACACACACACACACACACTAATAAAAGCAAAATATTAAAATTAACCATTTCTCCGAGACGGGTAAGCCACACCCACCAGCCAATCAGAGCTGCTGTATGCAAATTAGCCCAGCCAAGATGGCGGAGGCCACAGCCCTGGTGTGCGGCTTCTCCAGGGCTGTGGCCTCCGCCATCTTGGGAGCCTCCCGCCTGAGAAGGCATCCAGCGCCTTGGGCCTGCGGATGCCTTTCCAGGTGGGAGCCAGCATAGGGGGGAGGCGGGCACCAGGCGGCTTCCCGGGCATGGGGGCGGGGCGGCCGGATACCCGCTGCCCCGCCGCCCACCGCCTCGGGAGCATTCCGGGGCGCGGGGATGGGGTGGCCGGATCCCAGTGGCCCTGCTGCCCACAGCCTCGGGAGCGTTCCAGGGCACGGGGGCGAGGCGGTCGGATCCCCGCAGCCCTGCCGCTGCAGCCTCGACTTCCTGGGCGGGAGCCTTCCGGGGCGCGCGGGGACCAGGCAGCTGGACCCCTGCGGCCCCCACCCGGAAGGCCATGGGGCGACCAGCGCCTCCCCACCCGTGGCTTCCCAGGCGGGAGCCTTCCGGGGCGCGGGGCACAGGTGGCCGGACCCCCACGGCCCCCACCCGGGAGGCCATGGGGTGGACAGTGCCACCCAACCATCAGCTTCCCAGGCGGGTGGCCCGTAGGATCAGTGGGAGCTGTGGCCGGCCTGAAAACTGCTCTTAGCCCCTCACCCAGGCTTGCCACACCCCCTGGGGTGAGGGTTTCCACTGGGGAGCTTGGCCAGCTTGCAAACAGACATTGGCCCCTCACCCAGGCTGGCCAGGCACACCAGCAGGTGGACATCCTCAGAAAAATCCCAGACTGGGAGAGGGCACAGGCCGGGCTGAGGGAAACCCACCCCCCTCCCAGTGCACAAATTTTTGTGCACCGGGCCCCTAGTATATATATATTTATGGATCCTGAGGCTTGGAGGAATGTAGGAATCTGTAGAGTCACTCATAAAGTTAGTAACAGGCCAGGTCCAGATCCTGGGTCTCCTGACCATCAGCTTAGAGCATGTCTTCTATCTCAGTTGTCTTTTTCCCTCAGTGGACCAGTTCCTGCCCTTTGTTTAATATAGGGTCAGGCTTTGGCTCATCCTTTAGGTAAAGCAGATGATAAACTCATAAGTAACCAAAACTATAGTCATAAACAGGATGAGCCAAACAGAAAGAAAGGCACCAGGGTTTTGGGATGTATCAGGTCAGAGGTCAGAGTCCCAGGCAGAGGTACCTTTGGGGAGCAGGTCCTAGGCTCTGCTTGGCCCTCTCAGGAGCAGCCATGTGCTCTGGCTGCTGGGTTCTAAATAGAGCTCGATGCAGGTCAATCTCTTTGTCTGGAGGCATTTTTGAGCTCTGTCCACAGCCAGGGACTAATGACCAAATTTTCCATTGTGGATAAAATGGGATGAGAGAGCCACCTCAGAGCAAGGCTCTGGAGCATTTAAATGAACCCAGGGGTGTGCAATGGGAAGTTTATAGATGTGGCATTTCCTCCCAGCTCTGCAAATACTCTTGGAATCCCCATGCCATCAAAATGGTGGTGCTTTCTTTCCTTCCTCTGTCCCTCAGCCCCTTTCATGCATTCCCTTCCACTCTGCACTCCCTCTACAAAACTGAATTCCAGGAGGAGGAGAGAGAGTCTAAATTAGGAGAACTGTTCAGGGTGGAGCATGGGAGAACTCATAGCATGGTCAAGGACAGAGAAGCAGACTTCTAACATCTTTAAAACATAACAGAGAATAAACATGCAGTAGATGCAAATAAGCATTGGACATAAATTGAACTTAAAATCTCCAGGCTTAAGAAAATGAGTTTGATTCTTAAAACTGTGGGCACATAACCCATCTCTCACTCACATTCTAACAAAACCAGCAATATCTGATGAAGTGGTCTCATGCCTCCACTCTCCCCACTGCTTCTCACCATTGCTCCATTTCTTTTTTGGCTCTTCCTTTACTTCTGATTCCTCTCTGCTTTTCTGTCTTTCCTGATTTCTCCTCTCTCTGGGCTATCTCATGCCCTACCAGCCTCTCTTGTCATATTTGTTTACTTTTATTTTCTCCTTTATCTCTCTCCAGTTCCCTCTCTCTTATTTTCCAGGTCTCTCTCATGTTTATCTTTCTGTCCTCTGTTTGTCCTTCTAACTCTGTCTCTCTGTCCCTCTCCCTCCTTCTATTCCTTGGTCCTCTCCCCTTCCCATTCCTCACAGGTCTGCCCCTGTCACCTGTAGTTACTCTGTGCCTCTTTGGGAGGCTTAATAGGGTGATAACACTCACCTTTATGTTTGTGGGAACGTAAGGATCAATTTCTTGAAGAGGAGGGCTAATGCCTGGTTGCCATTTCACATATCCTAGGGTGTCTGACTGCAGCCCTGGTACAGGCCTGGTACCTGCCCTTGGGGATCCCTGGTGGGGAGCTGTCCTCACCTGACTGAACCCTGGAGGAGGTGGGTCAGTGAGAGGCGAGGCAAGCAGCCCTAGGAGCTGTGTAGGCAGATGTGAACCAATCCAGACCTTCTTTCTCTGTGACAGGATCAAGCCAGGCATTGGCTGCAGAATCCAGAGTGCTATTACTTTTTCTTAGGATGTCAGAACTGGAATGGACCTTAGGTCATCTGGACCCAATTGCGGCAGGAAGGTCTGTCAGCCTTTCCTTTCCTGCCCTTGCTCCCACTCCCACCACATTTAATCTGTTACAAAAACCTGATGGTTCTATTTTCCAATGTTTTTGAATCTGCCTCATTGCCATCCCTCGGCCCCTGTCCTCATTCTGAAGCTAATGAATTCCCTCCTGACTACTGCAATAGCTACCTCACTGAACCCTGGCCTCCTGAGTCACCATCCTTTTCAATCCACATAGCTCTGAAGAGAACTTTCCAGAATATGCTTATAAACCTGCGACAGTGTTCAGGATAAAATATAAATTCCTAAGTGGGGTATTTAAGGCCTTTATAAGAAACTTCCCTCACTTCTCCAGGGTGAATTTTCTGGTTTTCCCTGCTTCCACAGCCTTGGCACACCCTGCCTTTGAACCATGTGTTGTAATCCATGTTTAAAGGGCTGACTCTCTGATCCTTCCAAGTGCCAGAGACTGACCAGGACTCAGTAGGTGTTTGCTGACTAAAGGAGCCAGCTAGAACAGGAACACATATCTCCTAGCCCCAGCTAAGGGCCCTTTCTACAAGGCTATTCTTTTTGGCCCTGATACTGGTGTAGGCAGTAGTTCTCAATGAAGAATTATTGATCAATCTACATTTGCTCCCACACTGGTTTCCTAACCCTGGGTTTTCCATCCCTTCCACCTTCTCCTTACCTAGAAGGGAGCCTCCACAGAAGGGCTGCCCATTCGGGTGTGACAGCATGGCAATCCAGGGGGTGGTTCCCTTGTCGGCTGGGCGCCCATTGAAGATCCTGGCTATCAGCTTCCGGGAGAACTTGGGGAGCCCACACACTGCAGCAGCCAGGGGAGAGGGAACATGTCACACGCTTGACTCCATCCTGCCAGATGGAGCTGCCAGCTCAACACTCTCTGTTAGGAACACTTGTTAATTTTTGATCTCCCAGCACCCATGGCCCCGTTCAGTGACAGCACGCCAATTTTCCTCTGGGATCCGCTCTTCCTCTATTCCCAATCCATATATTCCCAGTCTATATATCTCTGGTTTTAGAAGTAGGAATGTGACCCAGACCTGACTGATTCATGCTTCTCATCCTCTGGTCACAGCAATTGCTCTGAGGTGGGAATGTAACCTTGGCATGGCCAATGAAAGCCTGACTTGGGGGTTAAGCATATTAGAGAGAGAGAGCCCAGATCTGCCAAAGATCACTTCATGGAGAGTCTGCTGAGAATAATGATACTAATAGAGAAAAGTGGAACTATAAGAGGAGGAGTGAAGCAAGGGAGAGATTGTATCTTGATATTTGAAACCCTTGATCTAACCATACCTGAAGCCTTTTGGTATAGACTTCAATTTTGTGAGTCTATAATTCTCTTTCTCACTAAGCTAACCTCCTCTCCCCATTCCTAGCAGATACTCAAAGCCCACTGGGTGGGAAGTGCCCCAACCATCCCTCACTCCATCTGCTTCCTCTGTAAACTTTCTTCTCTCCAGAATTAATTCCGGACTTTTGATCTCCTCACTTCCAAACTCTTGAGGACCTGGCTTTATGAATTCTTATCCCTTTTCTGTATTTTGCAGCTCCCCTCTATCTATGCCTCCAAAACAGGGTCAGGCCTTCTCATCCTAAAATCAAATTTTTACCATCCCTGCATTCCCATTCATTTCAAAGTGTCTCCTAACTCTCCCTACTGTAGCCATGCTTCTGGGGAGAAGAGTTGACAGTTTCCACATCCTTCCTTCTCCTGTGAGGTGAATTTGGAAGAAGTACTATGCTCTTCACATACTTGGAAGTAAATTGGTCATTTGAGTAGTTAAGAGATACACAAACATAGATGGAGATAGAATGGCTCTGGACCCATACATGGAACTTAGTGATATATACATGTATAGGAAGATACTATTTGAAATTTTATCTCATAGATTCTTCATCCCTAGGAAGTTTTCTTGCCCTGTGACTCTTCACTATTGAAACTGGAGCAGCATTGTTTTAGGTGAGGCTAGGTACAACTTTGACTTTTGAAAGAGCAAAGTACAAACCAAAATCTGGAAATACAAGCTTTCATTTGAAGAGTCAGGGGCTGTGGTAAAACATTTGTAGGTTTGAAGGAACCATAACTGGGAGAACTGAGCATACAATCTAATCTAATAAAAGAGTAATATGCAAATTGACCCTCACTCCATTACACCCACAAGCCATGCCCACAAGCCATGCCCACCAACCAATTAGGAGCAAATATGCAAATTAAATCAACTAAGATGGCAGCAGCCACAGAGCTGTAGTTGCCCTGGGCAATGGAGGAAGCCAGAGTCCTGCGGGCCCTGAGCTCTACTCAAGGCTACAAAGTTTCAATTATAGAAGATAAACAAACCCCAGATACCTGCCAGGCTGGGACCTTGGGTTGCCAGGGGCAACCCAGGCTTTGAGTGGGGAACCAAGGCAACAAAGTTTCAATTATAGATAAATCCCAGATAGCTGCTTCCAGCTAGGCACCCCAGTAGGGACCTGAACCCTGAAGGGGCTGTGGGCAGCCTGAAATGGTCCTCTGAACCTCACCCAGGCTAGCCAGGCATGCTAGCAGGTGGACATCCCCCGAGGAGTCCCAGACTGCCAGAGGGCACAGGCTGGGCTGAGGGACCACCCCCACCCCCTCAAGTGCACAAATTTTTGTGCATCGGGCTTTTAGTTTTTCTATAAGCCACAGAGGAGGAAGAATGTAAGGGTAGTGTCTTGCCTCAGGAAAAGCTAAAACCTCTCTCATGCTCCCTCTCTATATCTCCCCTTCCTTCCTTTCTCCTCCCTCTGTCCCTCTCCCGGTGAAAGGAAGGGAGGGGAGAGAAGGAGAGGGAGCAAAAGAGAGAAGGTAGAGAAAGAGAAAGAGTGAATGAGAGAAGGTGGAAGGAGAAGGAAAAGAAGAGGAAGAGGAAGAAGGAGGAGGAGAAAGAAGGAGGAAGAAGGAAAGAGGATGAAGAGAAAGGGAGGAGAAAAGACTTTAAACACCAGCATGGGGCCTGCTCCCTGGCTATTCTTTCAGAGTTTACTGTCACCAGGGAATGTCCAGCCTAAGGTGTTCCTCTGGACTATCCTGTGGCATTTGCACTGCTAAATACTTTTTATCTCTCTTGACACTTTTCCTCCTTGGCTTCTGAAGCACTTCTCTTTGTGTTTCTGATCCTCTTTTTTTGTCTCTCTTGTTTCTCTTTATTCCTTCCATGCTGGTATTTCCCTTGTTCTGTCCTCACCAACCCCCCACCCCCTTTTTTTCCTGCAAACTATCTCCTGCCATGCCATGATACCACCTACACACTGATGGATTTCAAATCAGTGTCTCTAAACGCCCCTCCTCTGAAATATCTCCTTCCTCATCTCAGCTGGATTTGCTCATGAACTCATCAAGAACAGCAAAATCAAGCCCTGGTCTCTACCCATCACCAACCTTCTCCTCTTTGTTATTCAGATGTATGTTAATGCCTGCATTTAACGTCTGCACTGACCTCTTTGTTGCCTTCCTTTCCTTCATCCCCATATTCAATCACTAAGCCAGTAAAAAAAATCACCAGGGGAAACAGAGAGTAATGTTTCTCTTCCACTCCGTGTCATAGTGTGCTCTCCACATAACCTCGTGGCCCCTCAGTATCACAACATACACGGTCCAAATATCTACAGGAAAGTAAAAATCTGAATGGTA
This sequence comes from Murina feae, assembly GCA_004026665.1. Taxonomy (NCBI): domain Eukaryota; kingdom Metazoa; phylum Chordata; class Mammalia; order Chiroptera; family Vespertilionidae; genus Murina; species Murina feae. Next base: position 18,413 of record PVJC01013520.1, on the reverse strand, counting down.
ATAGAACACAGGACATGGTAATCCTTGAAACCAGCTACATATAAAGTTTTACACATAGTTTAGGTTTGTTTCAGTTCCCAATGGTGTAGAAAGCATGACATTGTCATTATAATACAAACTCCAAACCAAGGCACAGCATGAGTGCATCCCATGGCCAGCCCTCACTAACAGGCTAGCTTGTGCTGCTCCCCACACCCACACCTGCACTATTTCTATGCCTAGACACCAAGCCCTGCTGAACACACTGCTTAAATGTTTTAAAACTCTCTGCCCCCACATCTGTATTATTGGAGCCCTAGGTTTGGTGGATTTTCACCATTTCCCTCCGGAATGATTGCAGTAGCTTCCCAACCTGTTTCTGTAGCTCAGTCCCTCCCCACAAGTCACTTTCCACACTATTCTGCCCACCTTCACACCTGCTGATTCAGAATTTCCTGGCGCGGGGGGGCGGGGGGGGGAGGGGGAGAGGGGAGAGGGGAGAGGGAATGAGGACCCAGGAATCTGCATTTCTAACAAGCATCCCAGATGATTGTGATATACCCGGAAGTAGAGAGTCACTAGTTTCAGGACAGAGTGCAAACATAGAATCGCTTTCAAGACTTTCCACTCTCCCTTAATCCCCACTGCTTTCACTCTACTCATGCACACTTTCCTGCTTGATCTTTGTCCATTCTGCCTGTGCTTTCATCTCCCAGAACAGCCTTTGCAACCTCTCTGCAAAGCTCCCCAGAGCCCCTTCAGCTGTGTGGATTTCTTGTTCTTTTTAAGTTCCCATAATATTGTGATCTCTGCTTCTCTTGTGACACTTAACTCCTCTTGCCTGTGTGAGACCTAGGAGCACAGGACCTTGCTAGTTTGAGCTCTTTGAAGTCCAGGACTTAAAATAGCAGGCAATGCAATGAAGGAATGTGCAGCCTCTGGGAGGACACATGTCAATAACCAACCCCACTCCTCATCACCTTTTCCTGAATGATATCTAGGTGACAAACATTGTACCTTTTCTATAATGGAAGACATTTTGGCTTTATGAGGGGCAAGTTTCTTTGTAAAGAGTCACAAACAAACAAATATCAACAATAATCAAACCCCCAAATGAAGGCTGTTGATTATCCACAGAGGTTTTATTTCCACTTTAGATCCCTGGCAGAAGACACAGAGTGCAAAGGCACCTTACTTGAGCTTGTGATATAAGATATACAATATATAGCATCCTCTACATGCAGCGTTCATAGGCACAGGAGTGTGGTTTCATGAACCCATTAGAAAAGTGGACACTTCCCAACTGTTCTATTGGGAGTCTCTCTCAGGGGCTTCTCTGGCCACCTGCCTCTGGTGGAAAATCCCAGGAGGACTGTGAGTCCTGTGAAGGCCATGGAGAGGCTGTTGGCAATTGGAAGCACTGAGTGCTGGAGCTAGAAAGACCTTGAGGGAGATCCTATGCCTTCCTTTTACAGGTGAGGAAACTGAGCCCCCAAAGGGAAAGTGATTTGTCAGAGGTTATGCAGCCAGTGGGGGACAGAACTGGGGCTGGAGCTCACGACTCTTGGCTCTTCGTTTCGCTTCACTGCCTTTCACAGGCAAGTCTCTGATGCCTTTACTCTGGAAACTGGAGGAGTGCATGCCTCTGAGCATCCATGCTGGTGGATTCTCTGCAGAGCTCAGATCATGGGCAGCCTGGTGGGATGAGGTCACTCCTTATGTCCTTAGCCCACCCTTCTTCCGTTTTCCTGCTCAGAAGCACAGCGGCGCACAGCATGGGCCTTCTCTTCTTCCAAGAAATCCAGATGAGTCTCCATGCCTGGGGCTGGGGCTCAGGCAGACTTTTCAGATGATATATTCCAAGGCTGGCAGGTTGCTTCATGCTTGTTTGGAGTACCCCATGTAGTCAGCTAGTATTCGAGAGAGTGACACGTGGTCCAAAATGACATGTTCTGAGTTGACAACAGGAATTTAACAGGGTTGGGGAGCCTCCCACTGCTTTTCTCCTCCCCGAGTCATCCAAACATCCCCAGCTTTCTCTTTGTCCCTTGAAGTCCCTTTAACACATAACATAAAGACTAAAGCTTGGACTACAAGAAGCTTTTGGGAGAGAAATCCCAGGGATGAGAGTACTACAGGGATTTCAGTAGGAGAGAGGGGCCTCAGGGTATAATCTCCATCTCTTCAAACCTAAATGGTTTTCTCCTAGAGAAGGAACTAGACTTGTTTGTGCCCAGAGGACAGAGCTGGAAAATATATGGACTTGGAGTTCAGTTCAATGTAAGGAAATATTTTCTAACAATTAGGTCCAGTTATAGCATCAGTGGATTTGATAAGTGAATAGGAGTGAATAAGGCCACTGGGATAAAGTGGCCCTGGAGAGGAGTGCTAGGACTGGCCCAGACGTCCAGCTCCCTGAGGACAGTGAGACCTGGAGAGGGAAAGGGACTTGCCCAGGGCCATGAGCCCAGATTTTTTGTGTAGAGACTCTCCTCCATACCACTGTGCTGCCTCTCAGGGTCCTGGGGCTGTCCCCAGAAGATGGGAGCAGCATGTTCCATTCCATTTGGTCTAGTGAGTAACATGGAGTGTGCTGTCAGAAGTGTGGGGTCAGCCTCACTTGGGCTGAGGCAGGACAGGCAGGCCCTGAGGAGGCCAGTCAGCTCACCGCTCCACCTGGAGCTCCCCCAGACCTTGAGGAGAGCCCATCTGTTTCCACACCCAGTCCACATAGTTGGAGACCTTTGTGTATACTCCATAGACCTGCTTGCTGCCACATTCTTCAGGACCTCCCCAGGACACCAGGCCTTGGGCCACCCAGGTCTGGCTGAAATCATCAAGGATGACAAAGGCCCCACCACTATCTCCAAGGCATGTGTCCTTGCCTCCCTCATAGTAGCCGGCACAGAACATGTTCTCTGTGACGCTGTAGTTGCCCAAGCGGGACTCATAGCTGGTTTTGCACTCTGCGTGTGGCACCACAGGTAACTTGACATACTGCAAGACATCTGACAAGGTCCGAGTGCCACTGCTGATGATCTCATCCACTGTCACATTAGGATTGGAGATGCCCCAACCTGCCACCAGGCCTAGCATGTGGGGCGCTGGGCCTTCGGGTTCGGGTCTTGGCAGGCAGATGGGCATGACGTGGGGTCCCAGTGGCACAGGTTCCTGCAGTTGTACCAAAGCTATGTCATGGTTGTAGTTTTGGATGTTGAAGTCTGGGTGGAGCACCACTCGGGCAGCTGAGCTATTGACAGCCCCTGATTTGTCCCGCATGTCATGCAGGCCCAGGTAGACAGTGATGTGCTCCTTGGAGACTGGGGTCACTGTGTTGTCTCTGCGTTGTGAGCGCAGCACATGGGCTGCTGTGAGGATCCAGGACTCAGAGAGCAGGGCCCCACTCCCAAACCACTTGTCATTTGGCACCCTGGAGGTGTCCTCCACCACTATCAGGGCCTGCCATGGGAAAAGGCCGGGCTCAGCATTCCGGCCCCCGATGATCCGCTTGACCAGGTTTGGCAGGGTGCGGGAGGGCTGACCACACACTGTAAGGAGAAGAAGGGAGTGGGGACAAGAGAGATACTGTGAAAAGGTCATCATGTGAAAAGATCCACTAAGAGAAATTCACATTTCACCCACTGTAGATTATGCCACCACAGGACCCCACTCTACATCATGGGCCACACTAGCCTGGAAGATCTCTGTGCTGGGTCATATTTGGCCTAAGTTTTTCTAGTCTGGCTGAGCTGTAGTCTGGACCTTCTGTAGTCAGGATCAGACTGTTTCATGCATGGATCATCATCATCTTGAACCATTTCCAGGCAGGATCACTTTTGGGCTGGACCATCTTGAGCCTGGACAGTCTCTAATAGTGATCACCTCTTCCCCCTTTTTGTTTCCTCTAGAAAGGCATCTCATATACCAGAAGTTGTCCATATTGTGGGCACCTATAAAACGTCTGAAAACCACAGGTCATGGGCTTTGAGAGATGAAAGAAACTAGATGGTCTAGTAGTCACATGAAACACTGAACTGGGAGCCAAGATACCTGAGGCCTTGACCTGGCTTTTCTCTCCTGTCCTGTGTGACTTTGGCTCAGTAAATTGCCTTCTCTAGGTTTTAATATTTTATCTGCTAAGTGAGGAAGTTTAAGATGATCTCCAAGGATATTTTATATCCCAAATTCCTTTAATTTTTATTTTATTTGCCCTAGTCACCCCCATTTTATAGGTAAGTGAAACTCTCTAGGGGTTAAGTGACTACCCAAGATCACGTGGTTGTTCAGATAAGTAGCAGGGGGTTAACTAGATTCTACAATCAGTGTCTTGTCCTGTATCTCACAATGCCTCATTATATATAACGATCACGCAATGGGCCCTCTAACCTTTTCTTCTCTACCATAAAGGACTCAAGCTGAGAATGGATACCCAGGGCATCTAAGGACAGGGAAAGGTGGCATAATCTACGAGCAATGATGCATGGGCCGTGTTCTGAGCCACCCATCATTGCACCCAGGAACTCCGTATACCTTCCGGGGAAGAAGAAAGGTCTGATCACACTTCATTCCTCTGAGTTGTACCCGAGCATGCACATGCACCACCAGCCTCCTGCAGCCAAACACCTTTGGCTGGCTCATGAGCAGAGGGTCTTCAGGATCATGCCCCGCTGGCTAAGAACAAGTTCACATGGACCCTTCCCAGATAGTTCTTAGGCCTGAGAGGTAAACCTGGTGGGAGCATGGGCCTCCTCTTGGTTACAAATGGCCAAGCTACACTCCTTGGCCCTAGAAACTATCAACAAAGACCAAAGAGCATTTGAGTGTTCTTGGAACCTTTGGGAAGTCAGGCTTTCAGAAATCTAATGCTTTTCAGATGTTCTTCATCCTGATGCCAAATGCTTCTTATTTGTTCTTGAGTTACCTTGTTGTTCACTCCAGGCCAGATATGAGCTGGCCTTTGCTAACTCTCTGTGGTCTGGCCTTTCACAGTTGAAGGCCAGACTCTTAATTACAAGCAGCAGCCTACAAGGTGACAGCTCAAGGCAGGTCTGTGATGAGCCCTGTACAATGACTCATCTAGTGCTGAAAGGTTCTCATCTGGCAAAAGACATGCCTGTGGCTTAGTCCATGATCACAACAACACCAGTGCTGAACGGCGCTTTTTTCCAACCAAGGCGTCAATGGCATAACCCAAGTCCTAGCATGTCCGAGTGGGGGTAGCTTGGAAAACAGCTAATTTACAGATGGAGAAACCAAGGTTCAGAAAAGGCAAGTGACATACTCAAGTGCAGTGCCAGAGCCAGAAGTAGAGCCCATTTCTTATGATGCTAACTTTATTTTCTCCACAAAAGACTGTTTTTCTTCTTGATATGTTTTTCTACTTTTAACAGCTGGATAATGGAACAAGCCATTGATAGGGCTCATGGAAATCCAAGATGCTCTGTATAGAGTATGATGACCATAAAAGTTATAGAATGTCATGGATCACATGAGTTTGCTCCCTCACTTCTGAGGTATGGAATCCTAGTCCCAGAGATATTACCAAAGATCACAATTAGGAAATGACAATACCAGAACTAGGATCCAAGCCCCTGACTCCCAGCTCAGTATCTCTTCCCCTTCCAGAGGTCATAACATGGCTGCCCAGGATGGAATCCACCTGCAGTGCTGTTTTCTTTGGCCCACATAGTATTTTAGCAAAGTAGGGATTTACCTTCCAGTTTATCACAGCTCCACTATTTCCCATTTTCTCTGAGACTTTGCCAACAGTGTAAAGTCTTTGTGTCTTTCTAACTAAGCCTAAGCAAGTTTATGGGGATTTGTAGAGTGTGAGTGAGTTGACCTCTCCCCTTTTTTACTTCCTCAAGAATTCTTTCTAAGCATAAAGCCCTCCTAAGTGAAGTTTTCCTAACCAGCCCTCATCCCTCTACTCCCAGACAACCACAGGCACTGACTTCCTCCTTCTCTGGGATCTCATAGTTCCTCAGCGTTGGCCAAAACTGATTCCTAAATGCTGACACTTTCTTTAGCTCTAATGATAGACAACTCCATAGCTCTTCCATTTTAATGTTTAATCTAACATCTAGAAGCCTACTGAGTGATACTGAGGGTTACTAAAGTGTGAATAACACTATCTCCATCAAATAATAACACTACCTCCCTCTCCCTAACACTCTGGTTCGTTAAAATACAGATGCTACACAACACTTCACCACACTCTGAAACTTTTACTGCTGGAGGAATGTGCAGACAGAATCAGGACTGCTCCTCAGTGCTGTCTTGAATGGTTTTGTCTTTCAATTACTGCTATTCTTGCCTTTTTTTTAAAGCATAAATTTCTGTTATGAATATTAAATATAATTTTGTGGTTTATTTGTTTAATTCTACATTTAGAGCTATAATTTTCTACTAAATTGATTTCAATATATACATATATGCAACATGGTTGTGATGCAAATCATCTATACTTTTAATGCTAACACAAGTGTTCACAAAATATACCCTATATCCATAGCTGCACATTGATACTCCCTGCTACTATAAGCCTTTTATTCATTTTAAAGTGGCTCAGTAGGTGAGCTACAGGGAAGCAGAAGTCAGTAAAACTTGAATATATTGTTCTTTGAAATAACTTACTCTGTCCTATAGTTATTTCTCTGATGTTGTTTGTTTCCTCTACAGCATAGTGAGTGATTGAGGACGGGGTGTCCACTTTCTTGATTTTTCTGATATACCCACTGTATAGGCTAAAAAACCTGGGGTAAAGGGAGCAAAACCACAGAGAAAGGAGACAGAAAGGCTCCTGGCCTGATAGAACATGTAAATATAGAAATATAGAGGCTAGTTGGTTTGAGAAAGTGTGAGGCTGCGTTTCTCTGACCTTTGAACCTCTGAAGGTATCTTAAAAAGCAATCAAAGCACCATGCACTCAACTTCCCCCTCCATTAACAGCTAGAACTCCTGTGGCCCTAAAGCCTTGAATAGGAGACCTTGAAGCAGAGGACTTAAGGGTGTACCTGGCAGGCAGGTGGGTTGGCTTCTCCCCAGTACTTCATTCATCCAGACTCCTTGGGCGGAACAGGTATATATCCCTGGGAGAGTAAGGAAAGATTAAAGAAAAAAAAGAAAATGGTCAATTTAAAGCACATGGAAAATAGATCCTGGTTCTTAATTCCTGTACTGTGAATCATTTTGAATCTTCCAAATTGTCTTTCTGATGCCATTCCCTCTGAGCCAATCCTCTCTGCAACCTGAATGCTCTTTCTAAAATGAGGACCTCACCATGCCCTCCTCTGCACAGTATCACCAATAGCTCCTCACTGTCCTCAAAAACAAATACCACACGCTTCAGCATGGTGTCCAAGGCTCTATGCAATATGACTCACGCCTGTCTGGGGGCCGCTCCCTCCCACCCAACCCTGCCTAGCTCCTGGCAGGCACTTATCATTAGTCACACAGGCCTTGGCTCACAGAGTGCTCTGTGGCACCCTTGCCCTTCCCTTCCTTCTCCACTTAACAAACCGTTTAATGAATCACACTCATGTCTACATCTCATCTGTATCTTACAGTAGCTCTGTGAGCTCCATCACTGCTCCCTTTTTAAAGTGAGAACTTGGAGGCTTTAAGAAATTAAGAGAATTTTCTTAGTGCTAACCCTAACCCTAACCCCAAGTTTGGCAGAGGCAGAACTGATCAGCCTCATGTCCCTGAGGGTTCTTGCTCTGTGGGAGGTGGTGAGTGTGAATGTGTGGATTACCATGTGGCCTAACACTTGGTGTGCAGGCCTGAGCCAGGAAGAGACAAGGCATGTTTCCAAATGTTTTTCTTTCCCAATCCTGCCAAACTGTGGCCAAATGATTGGCTGTTTCAGCCCCCAACCTAACCCTGAAACCCAGAGGGTGTGAGGTAGGAAGGGGCTGGTTTAGTATGCAGGGCTCACCTGTGATATTGTTGTACATCTTATAGTAGGGCTGCTGGCAGGAGTATCTGATCTCAGATTTGTATGTGGTCAGGTTGTTTCTTGTGGAGAAGGTAACCAGCCCATGTTCCAGCTCTGCTGGGGCACCACAGTCTGCAACTGAGAGAGAAGAGAGTAAGATCCCTCAATTATTCTTTGCTCTTCTTCTTGGGGCCATCTGGCATGTTGTGCATTGCACATAGCTTTGGTAAGTCATGTTATAGTCTGAGAACGATGCCCCAGAGGACTGTGGAGGGCGCAACCTATAAAATCATCAGTGGCCTTGCTTTTGGGGTCTCTCCCATCTATTGTGTGGTCAACTCACCCAGCCTGATCTCAATTTTAGGGCAAGAGCAGGTCTGCTAAGATTTAAACAGACCCATCTCTTCCCTACCAGGGCTTTTTCCTTGACTTTCAGATCTATTGTACAATTTTCTTAGCCTCTTCTGCCCAAGCTTGAAGCCTATGGCTCAGCAAGAAATTCCGGCTGAGAAGAAACAAAGGATATTCAGTTCTTCCAGACCCAACCACATGCTTTGTAAGAGCCATTAATGTGCTCATATTGGAGATCAGCAAAATAAATAAGTAAATAAATAAGTAAATAAATAAATGGAAAACAGAAAGAAATGCAATAAAGCCCCATCCTGCTGGCTCTCTGTACAGACACAAAACTCAGGAGGTGGGGGTCAGGGTAGACCAACGTTTAGTCTTCACCTGCTTATTTTTCCTAATTATTGGTGGCTGGACATTGAGGTTGGCTATAGGATGAGACCAAAGATGCCTCCTCCTCAGGGGAGATTTCCAGTCCAACCAAGTCTCAGGCAAGTTTCCAGTATGGATAGAGTCCATTGTGAGTCTTCCAGGAGCCAGGTCAGAAGCTGAGGATTCAAATTGTCAATGTTTCTTCATGGGCTTCTGTTACAGGGTAGTGCTCATTCCTAAGGAAATTCTAATCTTAGTTCTAACAACCTCTACCAGAGTTGAAGAATCATAGAGGAATCACAAAACTTCACAGTTGTAAAGGACTGCTAAGGTAGGTGTCAAGAAGGTCAACTTTACTGTACAGATGAATTCAGAGAGGAGACTTAACTGGTCTAAGGTCACATAGTGAGCTATGATCAGGGAATTAGACCTGACCTTAACTCAGTTTTTCTTTTAAATAAACCGAAATGACAATTCTGAAGAATCTGTTTTCTAGTTAAAACTGCCTATAATCACTATTAGCTAGGTAGTAATGAATATTGATTGCCAACCTTCTGATAATTTCAGAGGACTGCATCCCAAGGCCCTGGTAGAATTTCCAGAGTTTCTCTCTTCCTGAATTCTACCTGCTCACTTTGGGAAACATTTTATCCTTGAGATGCTACTCAGATACTATGACTTTTAAGTTTAGGACTCCAAATTCATCTGTTTGATTGAACAAGATGTTGTTAAACTTAAAATATAACTAACTCCAAAACCCTCTGGGAAGGAGCAGAGGATGAGGAATGGGAATAAATATAGGTCCATTCTACCCACAAGGATGTCAAAAGCCAGGAGAACTGGTTAGTGTTTTGTTCTGGCATCTGACCCCGACCTGGACAAATCATTCCCATTTATTTTGATGACTCAAAGTAGACACACTTGTCTCTGTGAGGAGAGCATGCGAAGATCAGCACTAGGACGACAAGAGGTGATAATATTTATTATTGAAAGCTATCAACAGTTTTCAATGCATTATCTGGCTGAGTCTCAAAGCAAATTTTTCTTCCTTTTTTAGGAAATGCCATTGATTGGTGCCTGGATCTTTGTATGACTCTTATCTCCCTTACCTTCAATCTAGCAGTTTATTTTACCTAAGGTATTCTCAAGACCTGATACCTAATTCCAGGTGGAGGAATTCCAGGGTTGGTCTTAGACATGGTGTGAGATGGTCAAATTATGTGACATAGCCAGCACTGGTGAGAAGTTTTCTGGGTGGAGGGCCTGCTTTCACATCACTCTAGAGAAGTAACTTTGCCCTCCTGCTAAAGCTGGTCCTACAACCATATAGAGGAGGTGATACATAGTGGAAAATAGAAATCACTTTGATGTGGGTAGAGTGAGCAGGAAAGGGGATGCCTTCTTCCCAAAGGCTATGGTGGCCTGGAGACAACTTCCCTTTTTGAGAGGCCTTGAGCAGCTCTGCCTGATACCATCAAAGATGCAGTATCCAGACTGTGCTTCCTTAACTAGTCTGTCTTATTTGCTTTAGGAAAAGTTTCATCCTTTTCTCTGAAGATTCCTCTGGCCACTTCCACACTCTTCTCCATTCCCTTGGCCTCCCTTTCTCATTATTCTCTGGAATGGGATGTACCACCCCATGTCTTTCTTGACAAGCCGTCTTGAGCATGCTTTGCCACAATTTGGGAGCTTCTTAGAGAGCTCAGAGTTGGCTCAACCCAGGGATGGCCCCCTTCCACTCAGCCTCACTGCAATCCTTCCCCTCCATGGACGTATGCTCCAGCATCACAGACCCCTTCTTGTGCCTCTCTCTCCCCCTGCTACTTTCCCCACATGGGAAACCCTGTGTATCCATGCCCTGATCACCTCAAGGCCTTAAATGTGTGTGTTTTTTTTCTTGAAAAACTTTTCTTATTCTTCTAATCAGATATGTCTGGTTCCATATTTTTCTTTGCAGAGGCTTTATTTATTGACCTCTCTCTGATGTATGCATCTTATGTTGCCTGTTATTACAATTATTTGGGCCCATTTCAAACCTTCTGCCTAAATTATAATTTACTCTATGACACTGAGGACTGTATCTATTATACTTTTTGGACTTAAAAATGCTGATTCAATAGTATTTAGTGACCATCCCATGTCCTGTCTTAGGGGCATCCCTGCCCTAGGTGGCACTGCAGCCTCCAGACAGCTCCTTGTCCACGCTTGCAGGATTCTGCCCTCCTCCAGAGGCCATTTTCTCATCATACTGACTAGTAGTCACAATGCAATGCAAAGCTTCTCTGATATGTGTGTCCAGATTTTGTTCAGGCTGAAGCAGAGATTCCCAGTGTGCTGGCAGCACTCCACAGCCCTTCTCACTACTTACAATTGACCCCAGGATGTTCCAGGGCACCTGAGCTGAGGACTGCTGCTTTCCATGTGATCCCTATCTTTTGCAAAAGTTTAACTGGTGAATTTTCAGAAATTCAAAATGTGTAAACCCCAGAAAAAAGAACTGTCAGTGGTGGAATCTTAGCCCTGTGCTGGGTATAGGTGGGAGGGAAGCTTTTGGGCATGAAGATATATCTAGATTCCCTAAAAATCTAGGCTATCTGAGTTATTCCTAGTTCCACCTACTTATGTTAAGAAAGTAGCAACAAGTAAAAATATCAAAGTCATAAAGTCACAGGCATTCTGACCCATTTAAATTTGAAGTGTAGAGTGGGTTGGAAACCAGGACCCACTTTGATCTGGTCAACCTAAGGCCATGGGATTGTATATTATTAAATCTTATGTCTCTAGGACCAAAGTCATTTTTCCTTTGAGAAGAATATGGTCCACTTAGAGGTGATAAGTCTCCAATTGTCTTTTTATTATTTTCTAGAGTAATGTTTGAATGATGGGTGAACCCTCAAAATGAGAGTTGTTCTCATACAGGCAGGAGTTTCAATTTTTTGAGACTGTGTTGCCTTGTTTAGCATCCTTTCTGATCCACAATGAAATGGAGAATGGAGTGTTGGCAGGGTGAGAAGGGGTGGAGTAGCTCTGGGACCCAGGGTCTTGTGAGTGATCCATTCCTGGATGTCTGCAATGTGTGGGGTCCCGTCATTCACTGGGTCACTTGCTCTGACTCGAGTTCACTCTCCACATCCATTTCAGTTTCTGTCACCATGGTGAGGATCAAAGAGGAATCAGTGGATCCAGAGAAAGGAAGCAGAGAGAGGAACAGAGAGAGAAAGAAGAGAAAAAGAAAAATTAGCAAGCAAAGCAGAAGCAGTTCATGCTGGAAATACAGAAGTCACTGCACCAGAATTGATTAAGAATGCACAGTTTAGGTACAGCCAGTGTGAAGCACAGTATGGGATTGTGGAAGTTGTACCATTCAGAGAATTTGCACAGTCACAAATGCTGGCTCATGAGGATTATAATATTCTGCTCCAGAGCAAACTTTGCATTCACCTGACACCGACCTTTGACAGATGGCATTCTGAGTGGAACAGAACTTGTCCAGGGTCACTACAGCAAGGTAGTGACAGGTCCAGGTCAACAACTCATAATTTTTACTTCCTGTTCTGGTTCAGGTTTCTTTTCTTTTCTTTTTTTTTTTTTAAAATATATTTTATTGATTTTTTACAGAGAGGAAGGGAGAAGGATAAAGAGTTAGAAATATCGATGAGAGAGAAACATTGATCAGCTGCCTCCAGCACATTCTCCACAGGGGGTGAGCCTGAAACCAAGCTACATGCCCTTCACCGGAATCGAACCCGGGACCCTTGAGTCCGCAGGCTGACACTCTATCCACTGAGCCAAACCGGTTAGGGCTGGTTCAGGTTTCTTCACTGCACACACACTTCCTGTCAGTTCCCAATCCCTTTCCTCACAATCTCTGGGGACTCTCAACTTCTCAATCTTGTTCAATTTTGTGTCTCCCTTAAAACCTGGCACATACCTGGGACAGAGAGATAGATGTTCAATAAATACCTACTCATGAATGAGCAGGGATGTTCCATGTATCTAAATAGGGATTCTAATAGTCCCAATCCAGGCTGTGCTGGGAGAGCCAGGTCACATTAGGGAGACAAAAAAAATTCATCTTTTCTGTGGCACAAAAATGACAGGCATTCGTTTGTATACTAACAAAAGCCACATAGAAGAGTACCATCAAACATAATAGTGCCTATGGCTACTAACATTTGTGTTAGAATAAGTGTGTGTTTTATCAGGGAAGAAAATTATTATCAAAGTTTCCTACAAGCGTCAATGAGAGAAACTAAAAGTTATCCTAGTGAGGGAGTTGGGTGTGGGAAGAAATAAGCTTTTATTGAGCTTTTTCTTATTCCTGATGCTCCTCATGTATGATATGTACATTATCACAGCTAGTCCTCAGAACAATCAAGAATGTAGGAAACGGAGGCAAAAAGAGCCTGAGTAAATTGCTTAGGGACCTGCAACTGTTTGAATCTGGATTTGAATCTAGAACTTTCTGACTCCAAAGCCACATTCCATCTTCTACACCCACATCCTCCTTTAGCCCCTCCTCAACAGCCTTGTGTTTGGGTATAACTCAGCCACAGCACCACATGAGCCACATGCTGGAGGAGGCAGCAGATATGTCTGCTGGCATTTGAGTTCCTCTACATCTGGCTCTTGTCTTTTCCATTTGAGTTCCCTGTAGACCTCTGACCAGGCATCCAGAAAATGTTGGTTGAAGCCATAAAATGCATCCCCTGCTTCCTCCTGTCTTTTCTCTCTGCCCCACCCCACACATGCATACTGGGCTCTGACTCCAGCCACATCATCCTATAAAGAAAGTAAAATTTACAACAAGCACACATTGCTCCAAAGTTCTGCCTGGGATTTCATCCAAGGGAGCCCCAGCCTAACAGTGTCCCATTGGGGCAGTGGGAGTGGATCTACCAGCCCAATGGATCTGAGCCATTTAGTAGACGGTAGGACAAGCACACCACTCCAAGTTTACATGCAGTCATGAACAAGGGGCAGGCGAGACTAATCCTAATACTTGACTTCACATCTCTCTGTTCTAAAGCAAATCCTCCTCCCCTTCCTTCCTGTCTCCTTTTCCTTCCGTTTCTGTCACTATAGATGAGTGTCCTAAAATTGTGGTCTTTACAAGTCTTGCATTAAAGTCACGTGGGTAGGGGGAGAGGAGGTAGTGGCTGACACTTGGTATTTTTGCAAAGCTTACTAGGTTATTTATATGGAATACATTATGTTAGAACCACCAGGATATATTCTAGAATATTAGAACTAGTTCAAACTCTCTATTTTACAGTTAAGAAGGAGAATCCAATCTATGGTTATAGGGGAGGTTAGGAGCAGAGATAGGCAAGAACTCTGGGTCCCAAGGGTCGCACAGAACTGTGTCCCCTGCTTCACACACAGCCATTGTGTTAACCACACAGTCCTAAAGCGTAAGCTGTCCCAGAAGACTTAGTGGATATGGCTGACAGCCACATGGACTGGCAAGGTCACTTGGCTCTGGGCACTGCGGCCAAAATAGTTTCCTGAATTAGCTATTTGAAACAGAGCTAGTTTCAAACCTGGAGACGTGCTATTCCTGTAGCAAGTTAGGCAACCTGTCTGCAGGCAGAGGTAAAATCCGTATTTAGAAAGTAAAGACCCACAAAAAGTTTCTTTTGGAATCCTATTGTCTTATTGCTAAAAGACACATACTTCATTTGTCCAACCCTCATGTGTCTGTTGACCTCCTGCCCCCTTCTTCTTAAAGTGCACCTGCCAAGTGGTCCCCCTGTGTGGTCTCTGCTTGAATCCCACCCATGCTGGGGAGCTCATGATCTTTATAATAAACAGAGTTTGTTTTCTTACTTTTACAAGTGGGAATCTCGTTACTCCACAAGCCTTCCTTCAGGCACTCGATCTGGAATGTGTCCATCTCCACATTATCCTAGGAAGAAACAGGACGAAAACAGAAGGAAAACAGGTGGGGGTTGGTGGTGTTTTTTTAGCAAAAGCAGCTCAAACTATAAACCCGGGTGTCCTAACCTGAGGTTTTCCAACCATAAGCCTCCAAGGGCAAGCTTGAAGATGAGGAAAAGATAGATGCTGAGTTCAGACTCCCCATTCCTGCCCTGGAGAGAGTCCTATCTGCCACCTCTAAAATGGATGTGAGAAGGGGTTTGGGCAATTGCCTCTGAAGGGAAATTTATACTCTTGACTCCTTTTTCCAGAGAAGTGGCTCTCAAACATGAGCAAGCATCAGCATCCTGAAGGCACTTGCACAGACTGCTGGGCCCTCCCCTAGAGATTCTGATTCAGTGTCTCTGACCTGGGGACCAAACCTTTGCATTTTTAACAAGCGAGTTGATGCTGCAGTGGGGACCTCACTTCGAGAACCATTCCTTCAGAGCACTGGTCCACTAGCTTGGCTCACATCAGATTCACCTGGGCAACATAATAGAAAACCAATCACTAAGCTCCACCTTAGAGATTCTGCTTTCATTAAGCTCAGGTGGGCCTGTGAGGGGACTTGGTTTTTTAAGTTAAGCAGGTGATTCCTAGGAGAATCACAGTTTCACAGGGTGGGTGAGTCAGCAGTACCTATCTGCCACCTCTAAAATCCCTGCTTTCCATCCCCATTTCCCTCAATAAGCCTCAAATTTGTTAAGGTTGTTTGTCCTGATTGTAGGGATGAGTAGAACTAGATTTTTTTTTGAAATTCAAACCAGCCCACACTCTGGTAAAAGACTTTTGTGCCACTTCCAGAAGTGAGAGTCTGGGACACATGCTTTCAATTTTTAGAAGACTGGGATTTCTGGAGTGTTTTGGAGATTTATGGAGAAGCTAGAATAACTATGATGGGACCATCACAAGCTCTGGAAGCCCATCTATTCAGAGAGGCTCTCGAGAGAATTTCTCTTGCCTGGTGGCTCCCACTCCCCAGGAAGGACCCTGTACCTTCAGCACTTTGTAGCCTGTGTCACAGCTGACCAGCACCTGGTCTTTGAAGAAATACTTGGCTTGCAAGGGCTCAATTTTCCCTTGGACAGGAGGTTGTAGCCCTGGACACTCCTTGCCTGGTGAAGCAATGGGAAAATAGCAGGTGAGAAAACAAAGAAAAGTTTGGCAGCCAGAGGCCAGTCCCTAGACTGCCAGGCATGATGGAGGTGGAGAAGACACAGGACTGGGTATTAAGGGCCTGGACCTAATAAACCTGAAGAAGACTTACTGGAACCTGAGCAGGTTCTTGGACCTCTCTTTCCTCATTTGTAAAATGAGGTGGTTGGCCAGATGATTTAATCAAAGTTCAGGATTGGATAGCATATTAAGTGCCATTGAATGCAAGCCTGGTCTGATTTTTTTTCTCTTTAATAACATCTTTCATAGTAGATATCAAACATCTATTTGCATTTCTACAGTGACAGGGAGCTCCATACCTCCCAAACCTTCACCTTTCATACTGAATTCATCTAATTAAAGAAATAGTAGTTTCATATGCAGCTGAAATTTATACCATTCTAATATTTACTCATCAGGTGTAGTTGCCTTCTTGGGGAACTCAAGATGACACCAATGACTCTTTCTTCCCAAGACCATGCCTCAAAGTGTTGGTCTGTGATCACATGCCTCTGAGCCCTTTTTCCAAAAGATTAGATCCGTCAGGATTCCCAGGCCTGGGGCTATCTCAGAAATTTTTTCCTGGACAAATTCTCTCTTGTTAACATTTGCTTCACTTTTCTCCACAGAACCAGGCACTAAATTTGATAGTTCAGGCCAGGCCAGGATATTGGAGTCTATGAATTGATTAGTCATGCCCAGCTGTGGTCTTGTCACTGATGTCCACCCTCTTCTTTTTCAAGTTATTGCATACACCTTGGGTCAAATGGCTCTATCAATATTTGGGCCAGGACTGGCTACCTTGGGGTATCAGGGAATGAAACCTGTGGGCTTTGCCAGTCCAGGGGGAACACAAAGAGATGAATTGCTGTAATGGAACATTTTGAGCTACAGGCCCACACCAAAATTCCAGCCTCAGATTTGGAGAGGGATGGAACTCAAAGGATCCTCTCCAGGCTCAATGAATTACAGTGTGTGTGTGAGGGCGCAGTTCAAGAACCAAGTTCGGCTTTTTTAATCTCCCCATATGATGCTGAAGTGCAGCAAGTTCGTGAACACCCCATTAGCACCCCATTTTATTGAAGAGAAACTGAGTTAGAAGAAAGAATGTGCCTTGGTTTACTCAGTGGCAGAGCTGGTAATCCCACCACAATTCCAGAGGAGTCCCAGACTGGAGCCTCCTCATCCCTCAGCTACTGCTCCATGAGGGCTGAGCACGATGACCAAGTTACCTGTTGCCTTGTACGAGAGCTTCCAGCCCCGGTTCTCGCCTGAATTATCACTGCGGAACCGGATTGAGACGTTGTGCGTCTGGGTATTGATGGGTTCTGGGGCTTTCTCTCCACAGAAGGGTCCCAAGACTTTTGGGCCAGCTTCAATCTGTGAGGTACAAGACAAAGAAAAAGGAGGTTCACATCAGAATAGCAAGAGGTGGGAGCCACCTCTACACTACACCTGGGGTTTTCTGGAAGCCTTCATGTGAAACCTATTATTCACTCATGTTTCTAGTGGGCATTACCATTCATCAGATAGTTCCATCTCCAGTCCCCAGTTTACAATTTATAATAACCCTGACAGTGGACCAGGCATGTTAATAATTCTCTGCTCAAAGATGAACATATTATGCCTCAGAGAGGGACAGGCCTTGTCCTGTGCAAAGCATAGAAAAGGCCTCTGCACTCAAAAAACTTGCAGTCTAGGTGTGGGAGGATAACAAACATGTGCTTTTTATTTCTAACTTATGTAGTAAAATTTATGTAACCTATAGAACTCATCATTAATATGATAGATAATAACTCTAAATAGGTGGCCAGGGAAGACCTCTGTGAGTAGGCAATACTGGATTTGAGACATATAGGATGAATAGGAGCTTTTCATTGGAGGAGGAGGGTAGAATCCAGGTAGAGAACACAGCATATGTGAAGGTCAAGACCAACAGAGGGAGTGCCATGGCATGAAGTTGAAAAGACAGGCAAAGGCCACATTGTGCTGAGGAATTTATGTTTACTGCCAAGTGCAACCTTGATCTAATCTGACTTTTATAAAGATCAGCCTGGGTGCTATGGGAGAACAGGCTGTAGGGCAAGGGTAGAAACTTTGCAGTTGACCAGGAGATAATGGGGTTTGGACTAGGTTGGGGGGTGGGATGGAGGAAAGGGAATAGGTACTATTCACTGATCCAGATTTTCCAGCTTCCAGTCCTGGGTCTTTCCTATGCATTTAACTCTTTTTTTTTAAATTTATTTATCTTTATTGTTCAAATTATTACAGTTGTTCCTCTATTTTCCCCCAAAGCTCCCCTCCTCCCATTTCCCACCCCAACCTCTGTCCTTGCCCCCCTCACTGTCTTCATCCATAGGTGTACGATCATTGTCCATTCTCTTCCCACATTCCCAACACCCTTTACCCCCGAAAATTGTCAGTCCACTCCCTTTCTATGCCTCTGATTCTATTCTAATCACCAGTTCATTCTGTTCATCAGATTTTTTATTCACTTGGTTTTTAGGTTCACTTGTTGAAAGATATGTATTTGTTGTTCATAATTTTTATTTTTACTTTTTCTTCATCCTCTTCTCAAAGGATACCTTTCAGCATTTCATATAATACTGGTTGGGTGGTGATGAACTCCTTTAGCTTTTTCTTGTCTGTGAAGCTCTTTATCTGACCTTCAATTCTGAATGATAGCCTTGCTGGGTAA
>PVJC01013519.1:0-37830 GCA_004026665.1 Murina feae | reverse complement strand
GCGGGGCAATAAGAGAAACTGTCTAGGATGCCTGTGGCTTAACCCCAGGTCAGCTGAGATGTTGCAACTCCCAGTCACCATGACGTTGCCACAGAGTCTGCATCATCTAAGAGCCCAGACATCTGGTGGAAAAGAGAAGTCAAGTGTGGGGGTGGGGGAACATCAGTCAGGTCCCTGTCAGAAATGTTCGGCATCACAAGGCTCCTTGGGAGATGTTATGATGCAAGAGAACTGGGAGGACCTGGCATCAGCAAGGTTCCTGGCGGGGCTCTGGGTCCGGCAGGCCGGAGGCTTCCTGGGAAAAGCACCGTTTTCGGGTGAGCTGAGAGAAAATGCAGCCCTGTGTTATTTGCTGATGCCAGGAAACCAGAGTCGAGGACCAGAGTCCAGAGTTGGAAAAGAAGCCTAGGCATCTATGGCCTGGGGCTTGGCAGTCCCACAGATGGTACACAGGCGGGGACTGGAGGGCAGGAGAGAGAAGGAGGAGCTGCGGCAGGAGAGGAGGCATCATGCTGGACGGCCCCTCCCTCTGAGCCCCCACTGACCCTCCGGCAGGTCTCTGGGCCTCAGCTGCGGGCTGCTTCAAATTCTGCTGACATAGGACCAACCCGCATGTGCGAAGCCCAGGTAGTGACCTCTTCCTCCCCCAGCCCAGCACCTTCCCATGGTCCAGCCCCCCCCCCCCCCCGCCAGGAAACAAAGTCGGGGTGGAAGACCCACCTGGAGGAGCGGGGTGAGGAGGGGCAGGTAAGGCGAGCCCAGGGGTCCCTTCTGTGAGGTGTTGCAGACGCTTCTGACCAAAATGGCTCTGAAAGGAAAAGAGGGAACATTTTGTTTACAGCCCAGCACTGACCTCACAGCCAGTCCTCTAAGGACCCCAGCAAGCCGGTGACAGAGGCTCTTTCCAGGGACATTGATTTCAGATCAAGGAATGAAACCTGACAGAAGTGACTTGCTGAGGGCAGGCGTGCCATGCCATAGCTGGCAGGGGTGAGGGGCGGGAGCCAGGCAGCATGACCTTCCCTGGGGCAGGTAGTAGCAAGGAGCACGAGGGCAGTGGGGACTGGAGGTTCTCCCCTCACAGAGAGGGTGTCAGGGGGGAGGAGGGCTTCTTTATAAGGGAACACTCCTGCTCCATAGCCCTCACCCCAGGTGTGAGGGGTGTTCAGAGAAGTAGAGCCACAGGGTGGTCTGGAGGGCACCCCATGTAGGACACAGAGGAGCTCAGGGGAGCTGGGGGCCATAGGCTGGGGTCCGGCCCAGGGCCTGGCCAGCTTCCTTGACAGGTGTCTGGGATCTCGTCTGTGAAGACTGGGTGTAGGCGTCACAGTGCTGCAAGGGTTACATCCAGCTGCGCACTCACAAACAGGATGTTTTCTGCCACTTTTAGCTCTTCCCCAGACAGTTTCTCAACTCCCCCGTCCTCAGTGGGGGCTGAAGGTGACTCTGCTGCCCAGACTCTGGGTTTTCGTGGCTTGATGGGTCACTAAGGTAGGGCTGGCAGAATTTCACCCTCCCCACTTCGACCCACACCCAGCCCCGCTTATCCGCCCGTAGACACACACACACACACACACACACACACACACACTCTCACACACCCTCCCTTCACTGATGCCAGCAGGAGGTGGCTGGGGAGATATATAGATATGCAGGTGTCTGACGCTGCAACCTGGTGACAGCCTCCCAGATGGGGAAGGCTCAGACCCCCAACTTCGGTCTCCCTGCTTCTAGTGACCCAACTAGACAGGGAAGCGGCTTCCAAGATCTGGGCCAGCCCACTGAGCCCACTTGCCACCCTCTCGGGCATTGGCAGCCCGATGGAATATCCGGGGAAGACGCCAGTGAATCATGAGCTGAGGTAACCTGGGCTAGGCTGGCCCGCTGCCCAGGACCTTGGGTGGGAGGAGGCATACCTGCTGGGGACAGACATGTTGTCACTTACCCCCAAGCTAAGTTCTCCTTTGCTCCCTCTGCTTGTACTGCCCAAGGCCCTGGCTGACCATGCACTTCAGGATTCTACTCCTTGGCCCTATCAACCCTCAGATGCCCTGCTTGCCCCCAGAGGCTGAGGTGAGAATCCAGTGGGACCCTTGCTTTCCTGCCCTCCACCTCTAAGACGCTCAGAAGTCAGACATGAGATCCAGGTAGACACCACTCTTGAGTTTAAAAAATAAAGTGTATGGAGTACCTACTGTGTGCCAGCCTGCTAAGCTCACACACATGATCTCACATCAGCTTACAACATCCTGTGAGGTGAGCAGCAGCCTCTTCTGCAGACAGCAGCACCAAAGTCCAGAGAACTCTGAGTGACTTGCCGTGGGTTCCATGGCCAGGCAAGTGGGGTGCCAGAGGTCACGCAAGGACAGGCTGACTGCCATGCTCATGTGTGTCCCTTGCCTCCTGCTGGCTCCTCCCATCCCAGCGATAAGCATCAGCATAGACACTCTCACCCGCCAGGCCCTGCTCCAATTCTTCACATGCACTCATTTATTCAGTCCTCACAGCAGCCTGGAGGTGGGCACTGTTATCATTCCGATTTCAGGAGTGGGAAACTGAGGCACAGAGAACTCGATTGTGTCTGGGGCTCAGATATGAACCTAGGCATTAAGATGCCTAAGACTCTCTGCTCAGTAGCCTTTCCCAAGGGAAACATCTGTCACTTCCCTAAGCCAAAGCCCTGGACACCTCTTACTTCCGAGTCAGGGAGTAATGGAGAGAATAATCTCCAAGCCACGAGGGGGAAATGTCTTTTCCTCCCAAGGCTCCCAAAATCAGGGCTTGGAAGGCCTCAGTCAGGACCTCCATTCTGCGAATCAACTCTGTTTTTTTGTAATCTTCACGCGAGGATATTTTTTCCACTTATTTTAGAGAGATGGAAGAGAGAGGGAAAGACAGAGAGAAATATTGATGCGAGAGAAACACATCAATTGGTTGCCTCCTGCATGTGCCCTGACCAGAGCCCAGGCCGGGGAGAAGCCTGCAACAGAGGTACGTGCCCTTGACTGGAATCAAACCCGATACCCTTTGCAGGATGACACTCTGTCCACTGAACTAAACCGGCTAGCACCAACCAGCCCCTCTTATCTGGGAAAATACCATTCCACATACCGGCCTCCCCTCCCCATGCAGCTGTGCACTACTGGATGGTCCTTGTCAGAGAGATTATCTTAGATGTAGCTCTCAGGTCCAAGTGCATGGAATGCGAGGCAAAGACACAAGGTGAAAAAAGGACAAGTGGAAAAACACCACTTACTACCAGCCCCCTTTGCCACCTCATAACTCCCACCCCCAACTCATGTTCTGAGTACACAGAACGTCCCACTACGTTTGCTGGGGCTGTCCCACAGCAACCCCCTCCTGCCTCTGCTTGAAAAATACCCGAAGCCCCAGCACAGAGTCATAGAGATGCAGAGGGGGTGAGCTCAGCCCCGCAGAAAGCCCCTGGCTTCCGTTCCTCTAGGGTCTGCATCCCACATCAAACGCCTGCCTGAACCTGACCCCAGGCCTGACCTCCTTTGCAAGAAATGAAGAGATAACATGTTTCCTTCCAGTCATCCAAACCCAAACCACTGCCTCACCGGCATGGCATGTCTGCCCATCAGCTCACACAGCAGGCACCCTATCTTCCAGTGGCTTCTGGGAAATGGGCTTGCCAAGCCAAGGCTCATCAGGTCAGCCTCGTGGAGTGGTGTCTGCAGAGTGTCCTGGGCAGAGCCCAGGCAAGACAAGGATCAAAGAGTCACTGGGCTCAGGGTCATGCTACCACATTCACCGGACTCTCCTTGGAGGCCTGAGGGTGCTGCAGCTGTGACTCTGGGAGGACAAGTGGTGGACAACTGGTCTGACCTCTCAGGGCTTTGCTGCTCGGAAAATGTGCCACTCCAAGGCCAGCATCCCCAATGAGGCCTAAGACCATTCAGGAGTGAGATTCCCTCATCGAGCTTTCTCCCTGATCCCCAGGATCCAGATGAGTCCCAACATTCGTGCTAGTGCGAGGGAGGCCCACTCACCCCAGAGGCTAAGGAGCAGAAAGGGCAGGAGTGATGTGGCCCCTAAGGAGCCCCATGGAGAAGGGAAGCCCAGAGGCTGAGCCTAGCTCAGCGGGCTTGGAACCGGAGTGATCAAAACTGGGCTTTCCAATTGTTGACATGGACACAAGATCCTCCTTCGTCTAGAAAGAAATGGAAAGCGAAGTGACTTCCCAGAAGGGGAGAACACTCTGCTGCTTCCAAAAATTGGTAGAGTCAACTGCACGTGGGCTCCCTGGAGCAGGCAGGCCCGTGTGGATGCCAGCCACGGCTGTACATGTGCGTGCACGCCCTTTCCTCGCAGCTTCTCATGTACTCAGCCTTCCAGCTCTGCCCGCAGAGTGATGAACACTGTTTGACCCACCTTATTCTTTATTTGGCTCTTTTTATGCCACTATAACTTAGGCACAGCGATATCATGGCCAGCCAGGGTGATGCCCTTCTTCCTTCTCCGCTAGCCCAGACATATACCCACATTCTTTTTCCAGAGCAGTCTCAGCATTATCTACCTCCCAAAAGGAGCCGAGGGGGAACAGGGCAAAAATGAGGGCAGGAAGAGAGGAAGCATACTATAGAAATAGATACCTTGTCCAAATCACTTCTTCCCCCTACAGTCTCCCCAGCTCCTGCATGCGCATATTTTACATATGGGTGATAATGGTTGGAAATTGTTTTCTCAAGGAGAACAATCTCCCAGGGCAATCCAGTTTCTTTGGATGGCTCTATGTTTAGAAAGTTCTCCATTATGTTGCCTAGATCACTGGTCCTAGACCAGCTCTTTGCAGCCACCCAAGATAAACCTAGTAGGCCGTTCCCACAGGGTCTCTAGAGGAGGGGTCAGCAGGGCGACCACATGGCGCCACTGCGCAAATTAGAAAAAGGGGCCCCTTTCCCATCTGCTGAAAAATTGTCATGAAAAAGGAAAATTGTTATGATGTGAGTGAGGTTTCAAGGGAGAAGCAGAGGAGGCTAGACTGGGCTACACTGAATTTGATTCGACCTCATAAATTCGCCAGATAGGATCTTGAGTCCCACAGGGCAGTAAGTAAGGGTGAATGCAGGCAGCAACGGCCTCACCTGGAGAGAACAGTCTTTAGCCCAAGAAAAGGATGCTGTGGAAGAGTGTGAACAGCTGCATGAGCTCTGCCAAGCCTTCCTGCCTCCTCCATCTAGGGTTCCATTGTTTCCAGGGTAGGCTGGCTTCAGCACTGAGCTCTAAGATACGTATGAGGTGCACTGACTAAATGATGGGAAATGAAATGGCTGATGACTCAGCAGTTCACGGAGGAGTTTAGCCCTGAAGGTGCTTCTTTTTTTAAAATTTTGACTTTAGAGAGAGGAAGGGAAAGGGGGTGGAAAGAGAAGAGAGAGAGAAACACTGGTGTGAGAGAGAACATCAATTGGTTGTCTCCACATGTGCCCCAACCAGGGACTGAACCCGCAATCTCAGTAAATAACTCTTTGAGGAATAGACAGCACCTTGGAGGACCTTCTAAAACTCAAAGGCTGACCCCCATGCAGTGTCAAGGGTTAACAGGTCACTCCAGAGAAACGAGGTTACAAACTCCCTGTCCTGGCCATTCACCAGGACGTCCTTGGCTGCCTGACCTGTCACTCTTGAGAGCACTGGCAGCTTCTTGGAGCCAAGCAGCGTCTAGAGGCAGGGTCCCATGAGACCTCAGGCCATGGAGCAGGAGATACATAGCTTACTTTGATATATTTCCATTTCTTATCTACAGCAATTATTCCTGCAAGCTGCTTTTTTCCAGTGGAAACTCTGCCCTCAGCCTTGTCAACAAGATTTCTGGGTTGATTACTGTTCTCCAGGTAACAGGCAGGCCATGCCCTGTCACTGCTGGAAAGTGTGGGCAGCGGCAGTGGCCAGTGAAGCATAGGGCACCAGTCCATTCATAAGCTACAGCCCAATATCTCTGGTTTTACAGTTGAAGAAACTGAGACCATCAGAGGGGGAGCGACTTGTCCAAAGCCACACAACGAGGGAAAGTGACTCTCCACCTCCACCCTGGCCAAATCCCAAGACCTCTCATCCCCAGCCTGAGCCACTTCCAGGGGGAGAGAGTGGGGTGAGAGAGAAACGGGCCACAGGAGGAAAATGAATTTCATTCTTCAGAGGAGGGGAGCTGTGGGAGGCCACGAAAGAGGCCTCGTGTAGACTGCAGTAGGACCACCCAACACAGCCTCCATCCATACACACAATACAGAGAAACAAAGAGGTGGCTGGTCCTGCCTGGCCAACTCCAGCTCCCTGCTCCAGCCTCCATGGCCTGAAGAAACGGACGAGGACTGAAGACAGGGACTATTTTAAAGCAGGGATGGGGAACGTCTTGCTGTGGGCCGTATAAGGCCTGCGAAATCATTTGTTCTGGCCCTGACAAGGCATTAGGAGTGACTTAATCAAATGTTTGACTAAATATAGGCTAATGTTTAAGTTGATAATTTTGTATGGCCGAGAATATTATAAATGTCTAAATGGTCCTTGGCAGAAAAAAGGTTCCCCATCCCCATTTTAGAGCGAAGTAGGAAATGCCTGACCTGCTCTCTCTCTCTTCTGGGCTGCTTTCCTAAGATATTAGGGTGAGAGTACTTCCCTGGGGTATCAGCTACAGGCGAAAGCTGAAAGGCAGGGAGGCTCTGTGTCTGGTGACTTGGAGACCAAGGAATAGAAACCCAGGCAGCCCAAAGGAAGAACATTAAGAATACAGGGCGAGTGAGGGCAACCCTCTTCAGGGAGACCTGAACCCCTGCTGCTGCTAATGCAGCTGATGGCTAATGAAATCCCCTCCCCACATAAGACTCCAGTGGCCGCAGAACAGCAGGAAGAGCTGCTTCTTTTCCCAAGAGATTCCCAGCCCTGTTGTTTAGCCTCTACACAGCCTAAGCATTCCCCCAGTCCAAGTCCACCCTTGCTCAGACAGATGGCTTGGAGGCCTGCTCCACCCACAGCCTCCCTAGCCAGTCCTTTTTTCCTCATCGTTCTTCCGGGGCCAGTGTGAGCTCTGAACCACTCAGACTTTTCCTGTTCTGAAGGAAGGACAGTACCCAACCCCCGGGCCCGCCAGCTCTGAGATACTCAAGATCCTTGGCATCACATCCCTTGTTTACCTCACAACCAACGTGGCCAGCTGACGCCCTTGGTTACCCAACCACCATCCAGCTCTCCCCAACCCATGCCCGAGACAGGATAGCACTTCTGTCTCAGGGCTATTGCGGGGACCAAGATATCTGGGTCGCACTCAGCTCGGCTCCTGGCACACTGCAGTGTTATATGTTAGCTCGTTGTTAGAACTATAGCTGTTATACAGCAGTTGGTGAGCTGAGGGCCTGGAAAATGAGAAGACTTGCAGGGCCCAAAGAGGTGCTGTGGGGGCGGGAAGCCCGCTCTCACCCCAAATGCTCCACCCCAAACAAACATTGCCCAGAGAGCACATTTCTGCTGAACTGGGAAGAAACTGACCACCCCACCCATTGGCTGTGGCTCCCAAAAATCTGGCTGCTCAGGGTGGGGAGAAATGGATTGTTCTATAGTCTCTCCAATGAGCAGGGCAGCTGAATCACACATCTGGACTTTTCCTCCACAAGGAAGGTAAGGCCTGTGGCTTCTAAGGTGTCACTGATTACTAATCTTTCTCATGCTCATCACCCTTCCCTTCCCTCTGTCACCCAGTACTGTCTCTCTCCTACCTCCTATGTCATCTAGAGCTTGTCCTACATCTGTCATGCATCTGTTCTCCTCTTAGTGGGGCCTGAAGCTCAGCAATCCCATCATGTGCCCGTTTGTCATTAAGGCAGTGGCACCTCCTCCCATCAGCGCATGCAGCAGAAGGCAGAGCACTGGGCAAGGCTGCAGTGGGGTGCCAGGAGGGCGGAACCTGAAGGTGGCAGTGAAGGCTGCAGATGCCCTGGCAGCAGGTGGCCCTGCTTTGGCCTCTAACCTAGACACTGGGCTGGCTGTGGCTCAGTGGGCCTGGACTCCTGGTTGCCTCCTGCTCTTGGAGGCTTTGGGAGACCATTCACTTATCGTGGGATAGATTCTGAAGCCTCTGTCAGAATCGGTAAAGGAAGCCAGGTCCTCTGAGACGGGGAGGGCTGGGATAACCCTCTATCAGGCAGCTTCCATCCCGTAAGAGGATGACTTACCCAAAGTCACCCTCTCTATCTTCTGGGTTGTTCGCCAGGGAAGACACTCCTCATGTATTCATGAAGCTTCTAGGGCTGAGGCCAACAGGGAGGTTCCCATTCACCTAGAGAGCAGAGCAGTCAGTCACCCCAGCTGCTCCTCAGGTCCTGATTAGAATGATTCCTCCCCCAAGAGATTTTCCAGAGCTTCTGTGTGGTCAGGTTCCAGCATTCTTCTGAATAGATTTCCTCTGGGGGACCCCTTGGAAAGCCAGGGGGGCCACAGCATT
Source organism: Murina feae (assembly GCA_004026665.1). Classification (NCBI taxonomy): domain Eukaryota; kingdom Metazoa; phylum Chordata; class Mammalia; order Chiroptera; family Vespertilionidae; genus Murina; species Murina feae. The sequence continues at coordinate 29,372 of PVJC01013519.1, read as the reverse complement.
TCTTCTTGGCCTCACACTGTAGCAGGCATTGGTTCTGGCCTCCGATGCCTTATCCTTGACGGTGACCCTGCCTGGTTTTAAGTACTTGACTATGTGGCAAGCCCTGTATTAGAAGTCACAGACATGATGGTGAGCCACACACAGACACTGCCATCTTAAAACACACAGTATACTGGGGGAGGCCAACAGGAACTACAGTTCAGTACAGTCCATGCTGTAGTACAGGTTGCATGAGTGTGACGAAGTGTGCAGGAGAACATTTGGCCTGTGTTGGCCAGGTAGAGAAGGTTCTTTAGAGGAGGTGACTTCTCAGCCTCTCCACTGAGACAGGCAGTAGTAAGAAGAGGAATAAGGGTCCCTAGCAGATATGCATGTGCAAAAACTAAGCAGAAAAGGGGAAAGAATGTAGTTGAGGCAGAGAAACTAGCTCCATACAGCTGGAGAGAGCGGAAGGGGGCATCAGGAAGAGATGAAACAATGGGCCATTTTAATAGGAAGTATATTCTATTCTTTCTTCTACTGCATAGTTCTTCTAGTAAAACCACTGAGAATTGAATACCAGGAATTTTTAATTATTGTAATAATATTTTGAAACTGAAAACTTCCAGACTCCATTCAGATCCCCATTCCAACCTGAATGAGCCTTCAGTGTGGGAAAGCAAATTGAAACGGGCCCCTCTCCCATCAGTTTGTTTGGAAAGGGCCCCAATGTCAGCAAAGCAGCGGCCGTCCCTGTGGCTCAGTTAAGGTCCCAGCTGGTATACACCCAGAACCACCACCCCTACCCTCCTTTGGGGGGTCAGGGGAGTGCAATCCTTTACCCTGGACTATCAGTAACTGAGCTGGAAGGGAGAAATAGAGGAGAGAGTTCTGGAAAAATCAGCCCAGATGAATAGGGAAAACTGTTTTCTGAGAGAAAATGAAAAGAAAGAACAAAAGGTTCAACAAGGGCAGATGGAAGTTGGTGAACTCTCAGCTACACATCACCAGTTCAATCCATATTTAATGAATCAATCTGTCCAGGGTGGCAGATATGGTTGCTGGGCACAGGGAGACCCACGTTACCACACAGTCAACTGATCCCAAATCCAACTCCACCCATCCCCAGGGCCCACTCCTCTCTCCTGGTCAACAAGGTCACTTCCTGGTTTCCAGGAATCACTCTGAGGAAGAACATCAGACACAAATACACGATGGCCACAAACAACGTGCCCCATGGACATGAGTGGGAAGTCCCCTGCACGTGTGGGCACATGCCAGCCCACACTCTGAGTCAGAGTGTCCACGCTCACTGCTGGCCGAGGTAATACAAGCCCAGCCTTCCCCTCAGAGCTAGGACAGAAGATACCCTTTGCTTTCAATGTTTCGGGTCAAAATGTCCTAATCTGTCAGGAGGAGTCTTTCCCAGGGCTACCAAGTGGTATGAAATAACTCCCTTTGTGGGAACCCATGCACTCCCTCCAAACCATAACCTCCCTCCCCAGCCCTATCCATGGGCCATCTTCCTCTTCCTTGTTTTTCTTTGGTGCCCAGGGGCAAAGATGGCACAGATTTGCTACACAGAGCAGCATTCAACACTGCCTCAGGAGGCGCTAAGCCAGGGTCTCCAGAGAAACCACCTCTTTCCTTCCTCAGCAGTCAGCTGGCTGCCCCCCTCTCCTCTGGCTGCCCTCCTGGGTCTCCGTACAGGACAACAGACATCCTACTCCTTTCACCCAACTCTTTCCAGCAAAGGCAAGCTTCCCCGGGGAAGGGATGTGATGCACCAGCTCACAGCCTGCGCCCAACTGAAGGCGCTGTGAGTGAAACTCTGCTCTGGCTGGCTGGGCAGGCTCCTCTCTGTCAGCTGGAGCTGCTGCCAGTCAGGCAGCCTGATGGGCAGGGAGGAGGCCAGCGGCTGTGGCCCATCACCACACAGTGGGGAGAGGTGACGGCCCCTCCACCCACCACTTCCCCTTTGCTCCCCTGCCTCTTACTTTTCCCAGAACTCCCCCTGACCTGAAAAACAACTCTGCAGCCAGGTTCTTCAGGGATTGAAGTTTAACAGAGACAAAAATAATCCCCTAGTGAGCTATTTTCTGCTCAGCTTTGGGAACAATAGCTCAGAATGACAGGCGGTAGGGGTAGGCAAGGGAGAAGGCTGGCCACCGGCCACCGAGTCAGTTTAGGGAATTTTTCCCATGTCTACCCCCCACTTCCCCTGGGTCGGGATTCTCGGGGAAGTGGGGACCTTAGTCAGGGGCTCAGGGCTTACCATCTGCCCCACCTACCTCCACCTGTGGACCCCAGGTGAGGCGTGAGGGTGGCAGGTGAGGAAAGACCCGGGGAAGCCCGGGGCTCCCTGCACAGTGGGCTTTGGTCCTCCGTGCCTACACTGCCACTTCACCAAGCCTCACACAGGGGATTCTACACCCATTTGCCTACCTCATGGGACTGTTGTATTAGCAGAGATGAAATATTTAAAGTGTGTTATGCCCTGACCCGTTTGGCTCAGTGGATGGAGCATCAACCTGCAGACTCAAGGGTCCCAGGTTCGATTCCGGTCAAGGGCATGTACCTTGGTTGCAGACACATCCCCAGTAGTGGGTGTGCAGGAGGCAGCTGATCGATGTTTCTCTCTCATCGATGTTTCTAACTCTCTATCCCTCTTCCTTCCCCTCTGTAAAAAAAAAAAAAAAAAAATCAATAAAATATATAAAAAAAAATAAAGTGTGTTATAAAAATTGTTATAACCCATAAACATGTTACTTAATGAGTTTCCTATTTCCCAGTATTTATGAGAAGGAGGAGGACTAGCTTCAGGTGTAAAGTAGAGTAGAGGCTGTGAGAGAACATTCTGAAGTATCCCACGGAGCATGACCGTCTCTGGCAGCGTGAGGTCCTCACAGCCAGGAGGGCCCAACCTGCAGATCATTCGTGGTAAGTGCCATTCATTGCCCACCAAGCCCTCCAGAACATTTCATGGTTTGTTTGTTCTTAATACTTAGAGATCCTTCCCTTACTGTTAGTTTTTGTTTGATTTCTCTATTAAGAATTTTCTTTCTAATAAATATTATAAAAATATTTATTAGAAACAACAGGGAAAACAGAGTAGGGGAGGAAAGAGGGAAGGAGGGAGAGAGGATTCATTCATGGAAAATCATCAGACTGAAAGATTTCATTATGTCTCTCAGAAAAACCCTGACTCTGCATCATCAAGTACCTACGGAGAGTGCTCTGTCGTGCCTTCAGTGAGAAATCCTACCTAAGCGAGGACTTTCCTGGGCCCGCTCTACGCAACAGGCACCTGTTAAAAGAAAGAACAGCTGCAGACCAAACGTCACTGGGGTGTGTTCTGTGTGCCACCCCATCGCCACCAGGAACTGCACATCTTTAAATTGGTTGCCACTGTTTGAAAAGTAGAGAAATTTCACTTTTGAAAAAAAAACACAATTTGGATGTCTATTTTTCTATTTTAAAAATTAGATAATTTGGCCACACTGGGCTGCAGTTCCAGTGGCAACCCTGCTGGCCTGAGACAGGACTGCCCCTCTATCTCAGGGCTTTGTGCCCTCCAGTCCATCCCACCAGGGTTTGTATCCCTCCAGCCTCACTCTTAGCCCTGGCCCTCGCCCCCCAGAACCAGCCCACATGACACCAGTGGAGCTCTGTGATCACGGAGACCTGATGCAGAGAAGAGGCTGCCTGGGTGTGAACCCCGCCTCGCCTTCCGCTCCCTCCCAGCTGTATGACCAGAACCAATGACCTGGGCTCCCTCAACTTCGGTTTCCTCACCTATAAAATGAGGAGAATAACAGTACCTGCCTCACAGGGTCTGAGGACTAAATGAAATAATGCAGGTAAAGTGCTGAGTGCAGTGCCTGGCACAAGGCGCCGGGGCAGGGAAGGTGGCTGCTTGTTATTATGAGCCATTGGTTCCATAACTGGGGAGAATCTATGTGAGTTGCAGCCCAGCTCTTTAAAGATGTGTCAGCCACACAAAGCAACTGCTTTTCAAATCTCCCTTCCAGCTCAGGGGACCCAGTCTATCTACAAACGTATTTCCACCCAATATACCTCCCTTGCGTGTTTCTGCGATGGGTTAGGTACTGTGGATGGTGACACTTGAGAGATGCGTTTCAGACCTGAGTGGGGCTTACGCAGTCACAGGCCTGTCAGGTGGAGTTGAGCACAAAGCTCTCCCCTCCCTGCCCTTCCCCAGCTGTTCCAGAGCTCAGCGTTCAAGAAGAAGCTGGAGATGTGCCTGACTCCTTTCCTTCTAGGCTCCGAACCTTTCCAGAGTTTCACTGAGAAACACTCCATGGCACATTAGCTCCATTTCACCTCCAGATCCTCAAGCTGCACACTCGAGTTCTTTCACTGCCCACAGGTTAACATAATTCCATTTCGACAAAGCTGTTCAGATCTCAGATGGAGTTCATTGTAATGGAATTTTACCTGAGGCAACCCGTCCCCCACTTCTTAACATCATGGCACCCAAGACGTTGGTGCGCTTGCCAAATAGGCTGGACAGGAGTACCTTCCCACCCCTGGCAGAGGCCAGGCAATTCAGAGCGTTTGGAACAAAGAACTCTGCCCCGAAGGTGTTTTCCAGCATCCTCCCGGCCAGCCTGGAACTGCCCCACTCCCCTTCCACGGGCACCACTTGCTGCCTCCTTTCCAGCCTTCTTGGGGAGGTGGAGGGCTGTGCACGGGGTGGGGGGTGGGGTGCTGAGGAAACCGAGCTGAGTGGCTGGGCATTGTGTGAGAAAGGTAATGAGCAGGTGAAGGAGGGACATGCAGTCAGGACTTGGGAAGACCTGAACTTAAGCTTTGGTTCTGATTTAAGAGCTCCGTGGCTTTGGGCAAGAAATGAAGCCACTTAACTGCTTTGAACCTCGGTCCTCTCTTTTGTAAAATGGGGGAAATAATATTATCTAACGCATAAGATTATTTAGAGGCATAAAGGAGAAATACAGGAAGACACTGAACACAGTGTCTGGAATAGAGAAAGTTATAAAAATCACTGGCAGTGATTATGTGATATGTAAGCTTCAGAAGGGTCAAAGGTTGATGCAGAGAGAAACACAGGGACAGAGCTGGGGATGGGGGATGGCGGGAGAGCTGATAGGGCCCTGCCACTGAGCCCATCGTGGGCCTGGTGAGGCGGCCCCGGGCAGAGGTGCTCCCCTGCCTCCAGAGCTGACAGGCACCGACTAGATGAGTAATTACAGGATTTCGGGCTGGGGTGGCCCAGGCAACTGCCCAGCCAGCCACATTCTTCCGTCCAGTGAGTGGGCAGCTGGCTGTTTACGTGGCTGCCAGAACACTGGGTCCATCTAGCACCTCTTAAACCAGCACCCCCAGGAACAGGGTTCAACCCTTGGAAGGAGAAGGGGTTCTCTGTGGGCATTCTGCTCCTTCCACGCGGCACCACCTCCGTTGTCTCTCTGCCAGTCCCTCAGCTACTCCCTGCCGTGCAGATTGGACAAATCAGATGGTCAAAGAACAAGGCCAGCCTCTGAGTAATCAGTCAGTGGGGGCTATTAAATTCAGTTTACCTCACCTGGAGCCTTGACATGATCAAGGAGCCCTGGACAGACATAAATCCCATCACAGCTCCCAGCCCCATGTGCTTTGATTAGCTAGCACACATGGGCTTCTGTTACTTCCATGTCCTTTTCTCAAAATTGATGCCCCAGGAAAGGAAAACACACATCCCTCTTAATGCACTTGACAAAAAATGCAACTCAATGGGCATTAATTGAGCACCTGGTATGTGCTCAGCACTGATCCCAGGCTTTTGAGTAAATGGAACAGAACGCCAGGTGTGGGAGGATATGGAGCCCTGGGGTCCCTCACCTGCTGCTGGTGAAGCACAGAGAGGAAGAGCTTCAGTGGCACCCAGAGACCCTGCCCACGCTCTCAGTCAGGCTGTGGCATGTCCGGAGTCACCTGAGCACAACACACCAGACTGGCATACACATAAGCCAGAAACCAGGTCCTCAGGTCAAGGATGTACAATTACTGTAGGTGGAAGGGACTTCAGTAGCTCATCTAGTACAATGTTTAAAGATGAAGTCTGTACCAAATATTGAAAGAATGAGAAATAAGGAGAACGTTTACTCACTATTATAAGGAGTAGGGGGGTTTTGAGGGGGTACAACCACCGTGGAAAACAGTTTGGCGTTGTAGAGTAATTCCAAACATGGAACTTTGTCTGAACTAACAATTCCATTCCTGCGGATGTGCCCTCGAGAATGCCTCCGTATGCACCAGGAGAGGAGCACAACATATTCCAAGCAGTATTATCTCCTCATAATGGCCCCCAACTGGGAATACCCCAAATGCCCATCAACACGTACAAATGACATATTCTCACAAACGAATCCCGCATGGCAGGGAAAACTCAGGAGCTACAGCTGGGTGTACTGGCACAGATGCCTCTCAGGAACATGATATTGAGTAAAAACAAAAAAAGTGCATCACAGAGAACATAAATGTATGTAAACTTCGAAGACATGTAGAATTAAATATATTGTTTTGTAAACCATGTGTAGATGATAACTTACAAAGAAAAGCAAGGAAATAATTAATCAAAATTCAAAATATTAATGATTGTGCAGTAGAGAATGAGGAAGAGGATGCAAATGGGCAGGGCAAAAGGTGCTTCTCAGGTACTGTAAATGTTCCATTCTGAACTTCAGTGGCAGGCGCAGGATATATTATATTGTTCTTTAATCCATACATAAGTGTATTGCATACTCATGTGTGCATGATATATTTCACAGTTTAAAAAATAAACAAAAAGAACTGAAGACTCTGAGAAGCTAAATTCCCATGCTCATCAGCTAATAAATGACTGAAAGAGAAATCAATGTACAGAATCTGAGTTTAGCCAAGACAGCCATTCCTGGAGTCTAAAGGAACCTCTTGCGATGATGCGTGTCTGGTCTAGTACATGTGAAAACATTTGTAAGAGTCTTTTCGTTGTTTAAATCCCCAGGGTCTTGAATACTGCCTGGCACCCAGGAGGCCCCTGACATGTACCTACTGAATGGCTGTCCGCACGTGCTTTTTCAAGGGCCTATGTCACCCCAGGCACTTGATTTACATCATCTTCAAAACTCACACAATCCTGCATGTGAGTTATTATAACCCCCAGTTTACAGAAAAGAAAACTGAGATTTGAAGAGATTAAGAAACTTGCCCAAGGACACAAACCAGAAAGTGATAAAACCAGGATTTGAACTGCAAATGCAAACCCTGTGCTTCGCTCACTCCACCAGGCTGCTGGCCCGGCTCGTAACAGCACCACGGAGCCCTGAGGACCAGAGCGGAGGCCCATCGGCTGCGTGCTTTCTCCTTCCATTGCTGTGCCTGGGCTCTGGCCCTTGGAGTGGTTCGTAAGGCCAGCCCTGCACCAGCAAGCGGGATAGAGCACGGTCACAGATTACCGCTGCAGCCACGAACAGGTTACTGCACTTCTTCAAAGCACATTTTCACCACATGTGCGCTGGAGAGAATAGTAGTAACTTACTCCAAAGAGAAGCTGTGGTGATGCAAGGAGACAAGCAAAGTGATGGGCGCAATGCCCAGCAGAGGCTATCAGATGAGGCTAGAGTCCACTTCTCCCTCCATGCGGGCTGGATTCAAGAGTATTCTCTAAGGGTAGCCAGGAAGGGAAGAGGTAAACGAGGCAAGAACAGTGCCCAGGTGACAATGGGACCGTGGCCTTTTCTTTCTCGGTACACTTAGCTCGGAGAAGATCATCAAGAACGTGGCTTGCCTGAAGTTGAAAGTGTTTCTTATTTGCCTTCCAGACCATTCAAGTCTTGTTTGCTCCCATGCGATCACCCTGCACAGGAGCCACCTCCTTTCGCTTCTTGTCAGCTGTTTTTACCCAAGTAAGGTACCCAGGGCTGCACGGAGGCCTGAGGGTGCTGGCAGGGTGCGCTTCCTCCTGAGAGGCCGCTGTCCCCAGAGTAACCTTTGGGCAAGCCAAGCTTGCTCCCAGGTCAACTTGTTTGAACTAGTTAGTGAATCTAACCCTGCCGCTCACAAACATTTATTGCAGGCCTATTATGTGCAAGGCATGGCCCTGAACGCCCTGTGGCTGTCCTTAAATGTAGAGGTGGTAGGGTTCCATGGAGGTTAAGACAGACCCAAGTGTGAGTCCTGACACTCCCACTCCCCAGCTGTGTCGCCTTGGCACACTTCTCCGTCTCACCGAGATTCGGCTTCCCGTTTGTGAAAGGCTCACAGGAGCTCTCTCTCGGGTGGCGGCAGGCCCAGGAAGCTGCCCATGGCGTGTATCTAGCACAGCACCTGGTACAAGTGAGGGCTCCATAAGTAGCTGTTCCTGGAGCTGCAGCTTCAGTGCCAGCAGGTGGCACACACTGGATGTGTTACCAGCAAAGCCTTAGGTGCCCCATAGGGCCTTGAATGTCACCTTGCATAACACCTCAAAGCTTCAACCTGTCATCAGAAGGCTAGTGAGAGGCAACAGCTTCCCAGGAACCAGATGCTGGTCCTGCCCAAACTCCCCTTTCCCGCTGGTGCAGCAGCCCACACCCTGCTCAGGATCAGGACTCTCCCCTGTGCAGAATGGGGACTTTGTGTGGCATCTGGTTGTGGGAACACTGCTTAGTCTATTCCTTGGCACAGGACCTGCAGGGCAGGTTTGCAAAGCATGACACACACTCAGAAGCCTGCTGCTTCTGCCTCTCACTCCTGCCATTTACTGATCAGCGCCCCCCCCACCCCACTTCTTGCCAGCCCAAGAGGTATCTTCCTTCTCACCACTCCATAAGTCACTTCAAAGGGTGGGACTTCCCTAAAGGTCTTCACTTCAGTGATGAGCATGACCTGAGGCTCCACCCCTCTGAGCTGACGTCCCAATCACTTGAACACTTGCTCTGGGGACTCTCCAGGGAATCCACCCTGAGCATCTGGACCACAAGGACCAAGGACTCAGAAGGGAGGGCAGTTTCTCTTCCACATGTCACCAGGGCAGGATGCAGTCACTGCCACCGCCTATGGCCTGGGTTGAGCAAGAACAGCCTGTCTCCACCCTGGACCATTTCCCCAATAGTCAGACCAGACCAGGGAGTTAAACTCCAGTGGCCCAGGAACTGCCCCCACCGTCTGCAAGGCAGCTTCTCTCTGGCTCTGGCTTCCACTTTGCTTACCATGTCCCCGGAACCTGATTGCACGTGACCTGTGCCCTTTTCCTGGGGCGAGGTTTGGCTGCGCTTCCCTTTCTAGTTGCTTACCTGCGTTAGGGCTGGATGTTCCTGTGGAATGGTGTGGCCCCAGAGATCTGGGAAGCAGAAGTGGGGGAAGAGGGAAGAGGAAGCATGGCTGAGCCTTGGCTCTATTATAAATCCGACTCCCCCAGGGGCAGCTGAAGGGGAATTGGCAGGCCTTCCTGTCCCGGTCTGAGGTAGGGGTGGGGCAGGACAACCAAAGGTGAAGCCAGTCACAAGTCAAGGGAGAGAGGAAGTCACCCAAATGAGAGGTAGGCTGGGTCCTGGAAGAGGGTGGCTGCGAGCAGCGCTGCCCTCAGGGAGAAGAGTGACATTGGCTGATAATACGTGGGGAGCAGGCTCGGGGGAGCGGGGGCAGCTGCCCTCAGAATTAAGTTATCCTCATCTTCCCCTCCCCATGAAGCACCACCCCCATTTCTCCTCCTCATTAAACCCATTTCTACCTACCTTTCCCTCTGTGACCTCCATTAGTTCTCGAGTGATATTTACTAGAATGATTAAATATGCGATTCTGCCTGGGACAGTTTTGGTTTATTGTAGGGACATAACTATTAATAGCACCTCCTTTCATGTCAAAGTCTCAATAGGTAATAAATTATACAGTCACTCGCCAGCACATCCACGTGGGCACTGACACAGGAGGGTCAAGGGGACTCAGAGACGTGTAACTAGAAGTGAGGTCCTGGTGGCCCAGAGCAACAGCCAGAGCTGCCCATCCTGGCCTCAGACCGTCTCTGGGAAGAGGCCTGATCTGGTGGATTCTGCTTCCTCTCATCCCTCAGAGGGTCTGGCAACATTCTGAACACACAAGAGGCTGTTAATCAAACCCTGGCATTTTCCTTACTTCTCTCTACCTGCATGCAAAACAGACGCGCAGCAGTGACGAGTGGGAACCTGGGGTCCTGTAACTCATCCTGTCTAGTAACCATCCAGAATATCACACCAGCCCAGACTGCCAGGTGCTCCTGACTCTGGCTCTCTCCCTTGAACCCAACTACTGGACGTTGACAACAGCAGGCTCCCAGCAGAGGCCAATCTTGGCCGGGATGGCCGCTGCCTCCCTAGGATGTGGGGTGAAGAACTGAATGACCGAAATGCCTTCTCCTATTGTAGATAACCATTGGGCCTGGTCCACTGAGCCCCAGGCCTTTCTCCAAACATGGAACACATTGGCTTTAGACACTAGCTATTCTGGGAGTGAAGGTGGGGGACCAAGAGGTCCTTGTGGTGCTTTCTAAGGGGCTCAATCCCTAAAGGAGACCAGTTCTGAGGTTGAAAAGAGGAAGAGGACTGAAAAATCTTAAACACCAATAGCCACTGCACCCCAAGAACATCAGACCTTCCACAGTATTTATATAAATAAAGTCCTGGCTGAGGAGCTGTGAGGGGCCAGGGAAGCTTTCGAACTCTTCCTCTTCCTCCTTCCTGTCCCACTCTCCTCTTTTCGGAACTTTTTTTGCCCCTCCTTTTTCATTCTTTGCCATGGGAAGGGTCCAAGTTGTGGCTGATGAGAGATCAGCCAAACAGAAGCCGTAGGACCAGCCAGAGTACAGACTGAATTCCCCAGATTTTTTTTTTCAGTTTGATTGAGCCCCACAACTAGCTGTGGAATTTTCTCCAATGGGTTCAGAGAGGCCAGTTGAGTGAGGGGCAATGGATTCTGCTCAAGGATCTGAAGCATCCAAAACAAAAGCCAGAGAAGAAATTGCAGTCCTACTACCCCCAGGCCTGACTGCATACCAGTCCTGACACCATTCCAAAAGGACCCACAATCCCTCCAGCACTTGGACAAGGAAGGGACAATACACAATACTTTTGGTTCATAGAGTTGAGACTCCAGTGTCCAAACAATCCATTTCTGCCTCAGCAAATCACCTCCACTTCCTAGCCTGGCTTAAAACCTTTGCCAACACCATGGCTTCCCTAGCTGCAAAACCTTCCTGACTTCTTGTGCACACCCACTTCAATAACAGAGACGGGCAGCTAATAAGCTCACAGGGCAGACATGGAATGAGGGGCTGGAGAAGTCTGCAGTGCTAGCACCTCCTGATCCTGGGAGAAGAGATGTGGATTTACCACAAAGCCATAATCCCTTCCCATAATCCCTTCTGGAAACCATACCATAGCCATCCGTAATGATTGCTGTGCTGGGTGTTTCCTTCAAAAGTGGCCACCACCGGCCATGGAGAAGATGGCCTTGCAGCCGGGAGCCAGAGCAGAGCTGAACTCTGCCCAGGAGAGCTTCAGCAATGCTCCCAAAATGCCTGCCCAACTGCTTGCCTGGGCTCTGGCCCTTCTGGCTGCAACTGAGCCCAGACAGGAGGCTGACTCACTCACCACACAGAGTAGGAGGAGGAAGAGGAGGAGGAGGAGAAAGAGAAGGAGGAGATGCGGGAAGGGCCTGAGCTCAGAGACCCAGGGCTCTCCCAGCTCAGGCAGCCTGGGTCTCAGCCTCAGTAGCCCATGGAGAGGTGGGCAATGTCCACTGCTCCCTGGAGAACACATGTGCCCTCCTAGATACTTCCCCTGAATCCTCCTCACCCACTGCCCACAACGTGCCGGCTCCTTACTCTCCAATCAGAAACGACTCCCTGAGCCCCCTCCTCTATTAGATGCTTGCCTCTGAGTTCAGCTGGACACTTATGGACAGCTCCTGAAAAATAAAGCCAGTGCCCTACGGCCAAATAGGTCTAAAGTCATTAGTGGTTAAAAATTCAGAAAGGAAAAGAAGAGAAAGGAAAGGAAAAGAAAAGAAAAACCACTCTACTTAAAAGATCCACCATGGCAAGTGACCATACTTGGGTCCTACAAGATAATAAGGCTACACACAGTCCACCCCTAAGAGACGTTAGCACCATCGACGGCCAGTCTCGCCCTGCCTTACTCCTGCACTCCATGCCAGGGCGCCCCGGCAGAGGAAGGAAACAAATGTTCTTGCTGCCCAAGTGCTGAGCACTGTGCTAGCGGACCATATCTGCGTTAAGCTGCTTGGGCACGGAGAGGTCACTGCTCCCTCGCCAGCCTGGCATGAACTTCAACTCTTTCTCCAGACCACAGTGTCTGTCCCTTCAGTGACCCAGCCTCATGGCACGACAGCCCGGATCTTAGTCGCCAAGTTTGCCTCTGCGACTTAGACTCTAGTTTTGCACCTGGACACTCAGGCCTGGGACTCCTGACGCCCCCACCCCGGGCCTAACCCCGACCCTGGGGCCCCCTTCCCCGCCGCTCCCGGGTCCGCACCTGGTCCGGCGGTGGGCACGCTGCTCCGCGTTCCCGGCGAGGTCTGGCTGCGCGGCAGCCTTTTGACAAGCAGAGGCAGCCCAGCACCTGGCCCCGCCCACGCGAGACCCCGCCCCCGGGAAGGCCCCGCCCCGGGTCCCGCCCACAGGTCCAGTCCTTGCTTGCCAGGAGCTCCAACTGTGCTGCAACCATCTTGGACTTGGAATCAACCACTGCACTCTGGTTTGGGAGACTCTGCCTGGTGTAGTCCCCCATGACTGCCGTCCGGAGGGCAGCGCCTGCTTCTGTCCTCCGTGCGTGAGAGTCCTCGATGTTTACGTGTGTGCAGATCAACGCTTCTGCCTGCGATCATCTGTGATGTGTCCCCCCCACTCCTTGCTGCTGTGGTTCCACCCAGCCCGCTGCCGAGGACTTTCCAGGTGCGTCACCCCCACCTGGGCTGACCCGGCCAGGACTTCATCGTGTCTGGGGCGCTGGGGGGCGCCTGCCGCCAGCACCAACGCTTCTCACCGAGTTCCTGGGAAATTCCGGCCGCAGCTAGCCATTGTGTTACTTTTGCAGAGCTCCTGGGAGCTCAGCCCTACCCCACACCCTAAAATAAAAAACCAAACAGAAAACGTGGCCGAAGTGTCGTTGCACCATCGCCCCCACCCGCGACCCCGGCTGACCACATTCCTGACCAGTCTTAACCTCTTGCAGGCGAGCTTCGTGTTAGCCTCCCTGGGCCCTGTCCCCAGTTCCCTCCTCCCGTACCCCAGCGTACAATTGGTGTGAAGAGACAGGCAGAGTGGTGTCCATCCGGAAACTTGTAATCATAGGTGGATGCGGAAAATTCGCCATGGAAAATTTTGGCTACAAATTATTCTACTCCGCTTCTTTGGCACGGCTCTAGACGCTGGAGGAGATATGAAGACGTGGTTACCTCCTTCTTAGAATTCACTCCCCAGTGGGAGAGCGTATGCATAAATATTAATTATGGCAGACTGTTCTACAACAAAGATGCCCACCAAGTCAGGGAAGATACCGCCTTTAACAGAGGAGGAAGCTATGGCTCAGATGTACAAGCTGAGCAGGTGGGACATTGAGGCATGGAGAGGTTAAGTGATTTGCCCAACATCACACAGCAGAAGGCAGTACTAGAGACCCGATGGCTTCTGAACCATTTCTGAGACAGCGGTGCTGGACTATGTGGTAACTAGCCCTTCTCAAACTCAGTAACTGAATCAAGAAAAGTGGACTGAGTCTAAACAGAAGGAAGAACCTTCAAATGGTGAGGGTTGTTAGGCACTGAAGCAGTTTCATTAAGGGAGTGTCATGGAAACGTTCTCTCTGGAAAGATTTAACAAAATAGAAGAGAGACTCGTTGATTGAACGAGGGTATGGACCATCTATTCTGAGAAACAGATGAAAGAATGTGCCCCTTTGGAAGTCCCGCCAGTCCGATGAATATAGTCTCATCTGTAATGAAAGTAAAAAGAATCTCCTTGCCCAAAGCATTGTGGGAGAGCCAGCAGTAATTTTCATGCAAAGAAAACTATGAGGAAATCTCTGACAACCAACACTTTGTGACATTCTCAAGAAGTACCATAGGCCTCTGGACACAGTTAGTGACTCAGAAGTCACTTCTGTGGTGCTTACCTGGCCAAACAGGCGAACTTGGGAAAAATAAACCTTGTCATAAAGTGATAGACGATGAGCACTAAGTGTTTCAATAGTAACGGACTGTTAGTCTCTTTTCACAGTTTTTCACTTGATGCGTTAAGTCGACTAGAAAGTACTCTCTCCATCGTAAACTGAGGCGGAGAGTTGTCACAGTTCTCACAGCTGGAGAGCAATGGAGCCCTTGAACCCAGGTCTTCCCTCTGCACTTTCCACTGCTCCGTGAGCCTCTCTAAAAACAATGATGTCCATGGGCTTTTCCGCTGTCGAACCACGATCCAGATAACCCAGCGTGGAGAACTCGGAGGCTCTGGTTTGGACAGATTTGCAGGCTTATAGATGCCATTGCAGTCCCTCCATAAGCTGTCGTCAGCCCCATCACTATGTCCCTAACCAAGTTCTTTTTACCTTCCTCCAGTAACCTGATTTCCCTTCTCTCATCTGTCTCTCCAGACTCTCTACTCTTTCAGATCCCATCTGTCACCTTAGGCCTCTCCATCTTCAGGCCAAAATGGCCTGTCATTCTCTGGTCTTTGTAGCATGTATTCTATGCATTGCATAGTTTATAACCTAATATTGAGTCATCTTGTATTTATTGAACAAAGATGGATTTTTTACTTCAGCTTTATTCTTAGGAAGAATGCTATTTTGTAGAAGTAGAAAGGCAAAATACATGAGATTCACTTCTCCCAGTTTTGTCATAATCACTGATTGTCTCCTGATCTTGTTTCTGGCTAACGATATCCTGTCTCTTGAAGACTTTGATGACAGACAGCATTCCTGTGCTTGAAGTAATAGCTTTAAACTCCTTTAGCTTGACTGCTGTATGCTACATGTACCAGAACCTCTGCTGAAAACACTAATTTTCTTTATTTCCCAAAAAGTTAACATTTCTTGTATTCTCGTCCCTGGGAAGGGTAGTCCTTATAGAATGTTCAGATTGTGTTTTTTGGGGGTCAGTTTTCCTCTCTTAAAAATTATATCAGGGACCATCTACAAGGCACCTAGTAGGTGCTATAGACTCAATGGTCTGTGTAGAAACAAAAGCGCTCTTCCAGGTGTGGCCTGCCTGGGAGAAGAGATTCCGAGATGCCAGGCTGAGGTCACCTCGGTGTACTTCCTTTCACAAAATCGGAGGAAAGGCAGAGCTGGCCTTTTGGCCTCTGCCAGGCTCCAGGTGCCTGCGGGTGGCATGGCAGGCCTACAGTCAGATCACAGGGCTGCAGACTATCCTCAGCTAATGAATCCCCTTTACTGCAGCCTGGTCACTGTCCGCTAAGCTGTCTGGCAGCCTCTAAACCTCTTGCCATGGTGCCAGGGTTGGAGTAGATCACCTTGTCCCTGAGAGGTTCCCAGAGTCCCTCTCCCCAAAGACAGGTTTAAACGCTGTCCAGAAGCCACTTTCTGGATCCAGGTAAAATGTGCCCTTTGAGCTCTCCCTGGAGCGCTCCCATCTAACTGTTTACTTTTCCCTTTTCTAGGGCCCCCTTTTCCCCTTAAAGGTTTTATGGTTGTGGGCATGGGGGGGGGGCGGGGGGATGAATGGAAGAGTCTCAATCAGCCAACTCCCAAAGGTCATTCCGAGAGACAGAGTCATGGATTCATAGAGACAGAAGCCACCAGGCCTCTAAGGCAGTTCCCTTGTTTTGGAGATTTTTAAAAAGAATTAAGTCCAGAAAGGTATTTATCTCTTCTTGCTATGTTAGAGCTGTTCTCTTGTGTTTATGTTCTAGACGGTAAAAATGGAATGATAAATGGAAGAAGCTGTAAACAATGAAATAAATCAACCCAAACAAAAGTGTCCTCCCAGGACAATGGTTTTCAAAATTTTAACTGCAACCCATAGTAACAAATAAGTTATATTATGACCTAGTTTATCTATCTTACATCGTTTTCTATCATTTTCTCTTCCCACCCTCCCTCCCTTCCTTTTATCTTTCTGTCTTTCTTTTGGGGGATTCACAGACTTGATTTCACAGTCCCTAATGGATTGTGACCCAAAGTTTGAAAAAGTCTCTCACCATGGGATTGCCCCCATTTAGCACCGGCAACATGAAGTCCCCAGAAAGGCCTTTGAGGGACCAGCCCAGCTTGCACAGAGCACCCTCAGAACCCTCAAGTGGCTTCACGGTGGCTCCTGGCTGTAGAGGGCTCTCCCTCCAAGGTCCCATGGTCAGGGTTAAGTCACTGAAGCAGCGTTGGTCTTTGTGGCCCGAGCTCCGCTGTTACCTTACCATGCTCCTGCCTTTCCAGCTTAGAGGAGTCATTTCAGCATCAGGAAGTTTTATTGCATCTCAGAAACCCTGACTCCTCCGGAACAGGACAGCTGTAGGGGAGTCTGTGCAAAGCCATGAGAAGTGAGTGCCCACAGACTCAGCCTGCCCTAGAAAGAGGAGGGCACTGCTGCTTATTCAAGCCAAATCTGTCTGGCTCCAGGCCTCCATTCCCAGTAGCCCAGCTCATGTCTCTGTCCTCTGGGCTTTTGGCACTTGTCTTTCCCACCTGCTCCCACCTCCTAGAGCCCTAGGCTGCCAGCCTGCTGGCCCGCACACAGCGTCTGCTGGCATGGTGAACAGAGCCTAGGGGCCGGATGAAGGAAGGTGTAGACTCCCACCTGCACTCTAGGCAGAGGCAGCTGCAGAGTTCTCCCAAGCTCCCAGGTATTTGCTTGGCTCCCATCCAAACCCCAGCAGACAATGATGACTCTTTAAGCCCCAACCTCAACCATAGAGACCAGTGAAATACACTAGAGGCTCGGGGTCCTTTCCCATCCGTGACTGCTATGGTTGTCAGTTTTGCAACCGCTACAATGACTC
Organism: Murina feae; assembly: GCA_004026665.1. NCBI lineage: Eukaryota > Metazoa > Chordata > Mammalia > Chiroptera > Vespertilionidae > Murina > Murina feae. The sequence continues at coordinate 12,409 of PVJC01013519.1, read as the reverse complement.
TAGTGGGAAGTGAAGTGACCCCTACCCTCTCACCCTTGGGACATTCTGATTTTGCTCCTCTAGGGAAGTGTCTGTGGGAGAGCCTACCGAGGGACGGAAGATGAGAGGCTCTGTGGTATGGGGGCAGGTGTCCTGGGAGCAGGTGAGAATGTCACATCACCACTGAACAGGTCAGCTGGGAAAGGCTGACTGTTTTCAAAAGAAGCTTCCCTTCCCCAGAGGAAGGTGTCCAGGGAAGGAAGACAATGATGCAATGATCTCCTTTTCTTCTTAACGATGAGCAGAAGCCCTACATGCCTCATCCTGGGCCTGTCAGTTTCTCTCTCCAGAAGAACAGAAAGGGCATTCCGTAAGCAGCCCAGGAATGCATCAAACAACTCTCGCCCGGGGCCCCACTCTAGAAAGATGTGTATGCTGACAGCGCCTCTCTTTTGCCTTTGGTCTCTAAGCTGGAACAGACGTACTGCATGACATAGGTGCCTCTCTCTGCTGTACCTGCTGTGTTGTCCTATGTCATTAAACGTGTCGCCATTGTTGAAACTGATGTTTCAGGTGTCCACCTCCACTTTCAGCCAAGTTTACTCTGGACTACATGGCAGTGGTGTGGTGCTGCTTTCTATCACCCATATGTCCTATACCCAAGAAGTGGTTTTTTATTGTAAAACCCTATTGACAAAAAAGTTGTCATCCCCATCTATATATACTAGTATAAAAGGCTAATATGCTAAGTGTCCCTCTGCCTGTCCAACTGGTTGCTATGAAGTGCACTGACCACCATGGGGCAGACACTCAATGCAGGAGCTGCTGAGTTGCAGTGACTTGGCAGCGGTGGTTCTCTGGTGATGCATCCCAAAACCAGAGAGGAGGGAGCCTGATTCCTCAAGGGGCTGCGCGATTCCACCTTCGGCTGGTCTTGCATTATGTTGCTGCTGGGGCACTGTCAGCCATGAATCTGGTTTACTGCACATCTGCGTTTGCATTCCACACCCTGTATGACAGCAACTTTGCAGAGTGACCTCTCGCACACCAGGACCCCTGGGGGAATGTTGAAGAGCAGGTTTTGGCAGATCCTCACAGGTCAGGCCGAGGGACCCCACCTGACAGAGGGACCCCACTCTGCAGACACCAGGAATGGACCATGGGCTCCAGGGCGTGCCCAGCCCATCTCGCCTCATCCCACCCCACAGGCCACCTTCTAATTACTTTCCTTTCAATGTGCATGAATCTGTGCACCCGGTCACTGGTATATGAATATGATTTTAAAACTTCTATCATTAGTTCACATTTCAAGTCACATTACAGTTAGAGTGAGATTCATCATCAACATTAATGAATGTAATTCTGTATGTCAAATGATGTTCTTGATACTTTTGAAATTTTTACTGACTTCCCTGACACTACCTTCCTCATATTCAGGTACCTCACCCAACAGCCCTCACATGTTGACTGTCTGATAAGAGGACAAAGTGACAGTGCTATATATTAAACATATTAAAGCTTAACTTTTAAAAGGTAAGATATCAGAAAGGAACCCTTGATACTGTCCTCCTATACCCAGTGGATCATGTAGCTCACCCTTCCTGGGACACCTTTGCTTTAGAGAAGAGAGAAGTAGGATTTAAACCCAAAGGATATAGCAAGTTTAGGTGACCCATCCATGTTTATAATCAGTGAGTTTCAACGTAGGAACTAGCGGCCAAGTCTACTGCCTTGAAATCCAGGTCTCACTGTTCTCATCCCCTTATGTCTCCTCTTCCCTCTGCTTCGTGGAGAAATGGAAGTGTGTGTGTATGTGTGTGTGTGTGTGTGTGTGTGTGTGTGTGTGAATCTGTTGAGGGATGAGAAATTAAATTCTTGGCTTATGTAATCAGGGTCTGCGGCAAGATCCAGGTAGAATTCATTGTGATCTGTGTCTCACAGTGGCTAATCGTCTGATGCCACAGGCCCTCAACCAGATTAAACCAGAGACGAAAATAACACAGGCTCTCTAGGCAATGACTACCAGCCTGGGTGGTGGCCTACTTTCGGTATTTAGGAATATGAGAGTGCCTGCAAATTCTTAGTTCGTCCACCACCAACAATTGTCCTTCAACCTTGATTCTCAAGAAGTGCTGTTCACTCAGATGGGGTTTCTGGGACCTGGGAAGGAGAGATGTCCACTCAACTGACTTTTGAACAGCAGCTTCCAAGCCCAGAAAGAACGTGGGGAAGAGGCCAACCCACCAGGGGTTTCCATCCCTTCTTAACAGGCCTCTTCTCAGTGGAAGGTTTTACCCTTTAACCTTCCCCCACCCGCTCTTCTCTGTCCAGAAAAGCCAATTACTCCTTAAAACTTGCTTTTCTGCCTTCCTCTGCTCCCCAGTTTACCTCACATACCTCTGTACATTATTCATCACCAGGCTCTTCATCTGTCAAGTAATGGGAGTTAAGGGCCAGCCAGAGTTGGTGGTCAATGAGTCTATGACTTGACCTGCCCAGAAAAGAGAATATCCCAGTTGCCAACCTTTTCCTGCATTTGCCCTGCCTTTTCCTCCAGTGAAACCCAAAACACAGGTGAAGATAGGTCAAGAGAGAACATTTAAGCAAGGAGTTCAGGTGCCCAACTCATTGGCTCCTCACCGGATTTGAATGGAGATTCTGAATAGGATGCAGGATTCAGAACAATGAATTACAGCAATTGAATTGTGATCTATGTCCTTGAAGTAATTCTGGCATCCCCGTTCCCTGTCCTGAACCTTATGCTGGATCTCAACAGGAACTGGAAGTAAATCCCAAAGGCAGATGTCAAAATCTCCACTGTTGCTTCCTAGAGATGAATGAAGTAATTCAACCATTTCCACCATTGTTGGGAGCTGAAACTCTAGAGAAGCACCTGTCTCTACATAACCTTTGCTTCCCACGTATTTTCCACTTTTCCATGAGGCCTAAACTTTGGACTGATACCGTACACCCTATTAGTTGTGACAATGCTGATAGAGGTTGGTTTTGTGCCCACAGCTGGTTTACTTCCTTGTCACAGCTCTGAATGTGAGGAGACACAATCCCTGCTCTGTGATTAACAAGAGTCTCCCCTCCAGTCCCTTATCTACTACATTAAGCTATACGTTGACATTTGATCTACGGCAATTAAAGATTTATTGCCATGTTTCTTTCTCCAAAACAGCACACACCCTTTAAATAGAGAGCAGTTGAAGACAAATGATGTTGGAACAAGAACAATTGACAAAGACTTGCATGTGTTCAGATTGCATTACCTATTTCTCAACCCCAGCCTTGAAAAAGATGTTTCATTTCTAATAGTACAATGTATTACATACCCTGAGCAACCTTCCCAACTGAAGCTACAATTTTAATAGCAGCAATTTTAATTAAACAACATTTTATCTTAAATATATCACCAAGCTGGCACAAAAGAAAGTAATCTAAAGAACTCAAAATAAAGTGAAAGTAGGAACACAGGTTGGCAAGCAAAGACCAAGCTGGTCTTTGCCCTGAGAGAGTCTTTCGAATTCTGGGAATCTTGAGCCTTCACTTTGATGGCTTCATAGGGCATAGGGACAGGAGATAGGGCTGAGGGATTATTTTGCATAAAGCTGGGCCCTAAAGAGGTACATTTCAGAACTCTGTGTAGGTGAATGAGAAATAAATCCTCCCATAGAAAGTGACAGCAAATAAATTGGCCTGGTTCTTGCTGGATGGTAGGGAAAATAAAAAATTTCCCCTCAGAATTCACAACCACAGCCAGTGCTCAGCTGGGTTTGCAGTCCAAATTCACATGCTGCATAATTCAAAAAACTCAAGTAGAAAATTTAAAGGGATCCCAGATGGTTCTGCTCAGGTAACTGGTTGGATCAGATGTAACTCTTCTCTGTTGGACTTATTCAACCTCATCTTAGCAGGCAAAGACTTGCCTCAGTTGAAAATTCAAGGAAAATTACAACTCCTGGTTAAAATCACAAAACACACACAGAAATAAAACACATTGAGAATCAGTAGAATGAACCCACAAAGGCTTCAGATGTTGAAACTTTTAGAGACAGAATAGAACTAAGTTTAGTAGGTTTAAAACATGAAAGAAGCTCAAAAAGTCAGCAGAGCCCTGGCCACTCCTGTTTGGAGCATTGCCCCATCACCAAAAGGTGGTGAGTTTGATTCCTGGTCTGGGCACATACCTGGGTTGTGGGTTCAGTCTCCTGTTGGGTCATGTACAGGAGGCAACTGTTTCTCTCTCTCTCTCTCTCTCTCTCTCTCTCTCTCTCTCTCTCTCTCTCTCTCTCTTTCCCTCTTCCTCTCTCTAAAATCAATAACGAAAATTTTAAGAAAAAAAAATGATCAGAGAATAAGAGACTATGAACAACTAATTAAACTAGGAAAAGAACTAAAAGGAACTAGAAATAAAAAATGTGTTGAATCTTAACACTCAGTGGATAGATTAAGTAGCTAATGAGACATGGCTGAGGAAAAATGAGTAAACTGGAAGCTAGAGATGAAAAAAAAATTATCTATAACCAGAAAGATAAAGACATGGAAAATGTGAAAGGTTAAGAGACATAAAGAAGAGAGAAAATTTAATTGTGCCTAATTAGAGCTCTAGAATAAAACAGAAAAGCAGGGAAGAGGTAATATTCAAAGAGACATTGACTGCAATGTTTCCAGAACTATGAAAAACGTGAATCTTTCTGGAAGCCCAGTGAATGCCAGAGACAAATAAAAAGAAATTCACACCTAAGAATATTATAGAAAACTAAACACCAAAGAAAAAAAGAGAAGATTGTGAAAATTGCTAAGGAAAAATATCACCTACGAAAGAATGAAGGTAACTAAACTTATAGCCAACTTCTCAACAGTAAAAATGGGGGCCAGAAGAATGAGGGTTATAGCAGTATCTTCAAGGTGAGGGAAAAAAGTGACTTTGGGTCAGAATTCTATGTCCAGTGCAACCATATTTCAATAATGAGGGCAAAACAAAGATATTTTCTAATAAAAATTGAGAGCATTTACAAGCAACACATCTTCACTAAAGGAAATTCTTACACATTTATTTCAAGCAGAAGATAAATGATCTTAGATTGGCCATTTGACATACATGCACAAGTGGTGAATCGATCCTGGTGAATACATAAATGAATACTAACAAATAGTAATTATTTAAAATAGTAATGATAATGTCTAATTTATGTGTGGTGGGGGAAGGCTAGCACTAAAGGAATGGACAATGAAAGCATCTAGGTCAGGCAGGGGCATTTAGGGTTAAAGTGTTCTCAGATCTTTGCACTGTTCAAGAGGAAGATACAGAAATTGATTAATTGCAGTCTTCATTAAAGTAAGAATAAATATAAAAATAGCTAAGATAACCATCAAAAGTAGAGATAGAGTGTATAGTAACTTCAAGAAAGGCATATAAAAAAAACAGATACAAAAATCAAGACAAAGTACTTAGTGAGGTGGGAGCAATAAATAAAAATATGTCAATAACCACAGTAAATTACAAATAAATAAATGTTCCAGTAAAGGATGAAGAGAGGTTGGATATTTAAAATTTCAGATATGCACTGTTAAGAGTTGATCAGGAAGCTAAAAAAATAATTCTTAATTTGCATGACTTAATAACAGCCTCAAAAATCTAGAACAAACTGACAGCATTATAAAGATGGTAAATCACTATCATAGTAGGAGATTTGAACATATCTCGCTCAGGAAGCGATGGACTAAGAAAACAAAAAAAATCAGTGAGGTGAGACTAGAGAAGACAGTTAACAAGCTTGATCTACTATTCATTGAAGCAGCATTGTACACAACAATTAGAGTATAAATATTCTCTTTAAGCACTACATGGAATATTTATGGAAATTGGCCACATGGTAGCCCACTAAGCTAGTCTCAACAACTTTAAAGGATTGCTTTCAAACCAAATATATTCTTTGACCATAATTCAATTAAAATGAGAATAACACCAAAGAGAATAGGCTAGAATATGCTGTGGTTATCACATCAAAACTTCAGTTGCTTGACATTTATTTTTACTCAAGGGGCAGACAGCCCTCCAGAGTAGCTGTCCAGAGTAGCTGCCCGCTATGTATAGCTCTGTGTTCCGACTGCTCTGGTCTGGTGGCACCTGCATCTCAGCATGTGTTTCCCTAATCCCCGTAGAAAGGGAGAAAGCATGAAGAATTGCATGCGGCTTTCCTAAATGCTTCCACTCACATTTCATTGATCAAAGCAAGTCACTTGGCTATGGCCAACTTCAGGGGTTGATGGAGTGTAATCTTCCCATAGGTCCAGGAAGGGAGGACAACTGGAAATATTGATGAACACCACAGCAATCAATAACTAAAGGTTCAGGAAAGAACCTTTACAACTAGCAATTGTAAAACATACTTCTGAAGAATAAATTATAGTGGAAAATAGAAAATACTCAGAACTTAAAAATAACAATATCATGCACCCAAATTTATGGGTGCAACTAAAATAGTACTTAGAAGGAAATATACAATTCTCACATTTACTTCATATTTACTATGTGTCGGGCATTGTTTTATGTGCTCTACACATTTTACTCATTTGATGTTCATAATGACCCTGGAGGCAAGTGTAAATGAAGAAACTGAAGCACAGAGAAGCAAATGAAGACACACAGCTAGCAAGCAGCAGAGCCAGGATTGGACTCAGACAAACTGGCTTCAGAATCCATGTATTATAGTTGCAAGTGCTTACATTAGAATTTTTTTAAGTTCATAATTAATGTGCTTAAGTATCTTGTTGAAGAAGTTGGGGGGATGGTCCCAAAAAGTATTTAAATAAAGTAGAAATTAAACTGGAAAAAATATATATATAACAGAAAAATCAACTAGGTCAAGAGTTGGTTCTTTGAAACTAGACAAACCTATTGCAAGACAAAGGTTAAGATTAATCAAGAAAAAAGAAAGAAGGTACAAATAAACTATATTAACAATTAAAGAGCGTTCTAATTAGAGATGTGGAAATTAAATAGTGAAGGAAATATAAACAACTTTCTATCAACAATTTGAAATTTTAGAAGAAATAGATAAATTCATAGAAAAACACACTTTGCCAAAACTGATTATGAATAAATAAAGGTCAGAGAAAGAGTAATAGCACATGATCTTACTCAGTTGTGGAATATAATGAACAACATAAACTGATGAACAAAAATAGATCCAGAGACAGAGAAACACTGAACAGACCATCAAACCTCAGAGGGAAGCCAGGGGAAGGTGGGGGTAGGGGGCAAGAGATCAACCAAAGGACTTGTATGTGTGTGTATTCGCATAACCAATGGACACGGACACTGGGGCAGTGGGTGCTTGTCCTGGGGAGTGGGAGTGGCCAGGGAGGGGTCGATGGGGGAAAAGGAGACATATGTGATATTTTAAACAATTAAAAAAAAGAATAAATAGAGTCAGGGCACATGCCCAGGTAGCGGGCTCGATTCCCAGTGGGGGGCATGCAGGAGACAGCCAATCAATGATTCTCTCTCATCATTGATGTTTCTGTCTCTCTCTTCCTCTCTCTTCTTCTCTGAAATCAACAAAAATATGTTAAAAAAGAATAAGTAAAAACCTGAATAGTCTATTTTTAAAAAATAGTGAAAAATGTTCCTATGAAGAAAGCACCAAACAGCTTAATCACAGACAAGTATCATAGCATGGGTTCCTCCAGAAAGCAGAGCCTGAGTCAAGAGCTTGTATGTAGGTGGTTTATTTTAGAAAGCGAAATGTTTAATTGTGGGAATAGGGAACCAGGAAAAATGAAACATGGAAAGAAGACTAGCCAACACAATGGTGTCACCACTGTGGGTAGATAGGGCGCAATACTCTAGGTGGAACACATCTTAGAATTATTTGTCTGAGGGATGGAAGAGGAAAGTATTTATCCACTGCTTTCCATCCCCCATTGGTCAAGGTAGTGTTAACTTTCTTGAAATTCCAGACTTGCAAACCCTCAAGTGCTAGGGGTTTCTCCAGGCTCCCCTCAACAGCAGTAGTGAGGAAAACCAGGGACAGAAAGTGAGAGACAGATGAGGCAGCTGAGGTGAGATGCTGTCAGGTTAGTGGATTGTTTTCAAATTAATTATGTTCTTTGACCATTATTCAATTAAAATGGAAATAATACCAGGAGGATAGGCTAGATTAGGCTGTAATTACAACATTAAAACTTGAGTAGCTTGACGCAATGATGTTCATTTTTTGCTCAGGTGCAGACTTCCTTCCAGAGTAGCTGTCCAGGGTAGCTGCCCACTATGTGAAGCTTTGTGTTCCAGACTGCTCTGGTCTGGTGGCACCTGCGTCTTCACACCCATGGAAAGCTAGTTCTCGCTGTAGTTTCTGAAGTGAAAATAATGTGAAGTGGGACACAAGAGGTGATGCGCTCAATAAGTTCTAGCAGACATTCAAAGTCCCCATTATTTCAATTTTATACAAACAATAAAGAACATTCTTCAACTCGTTTCATGAGACTAGTATAACTGTGATACTAAAATCAGACAAGAACAGTAAAAAGGGGAATATTATAAGCTAATCTCACCCATTAACATAAACAGAAAAATGTTAGACAAACTTTTAGCAAACCAAACCTAGCAATGTGTAATGCACTAATGGATTAAAGGGGAAAGGACCACATGATTGTCTAAAATATATGCAAAAAAGTGTGTTCAATAAAATGCAACATTCATTCTTGGTTTTTAAAAAATATTTTCAAACTTGATATAGATGGAAACTTCCATAACCTGATAAAACATACAGAAAACTACATACTTACCAATGATGCATTGAAATATTTTTATTAAAATCTAGAACAAAATAAGAGTGCCCATTATTACCAGTTCTATTCAACATTATACTGGAAGTACTAGCCAATTAATATAAGTAAAGAAATATAAATGAAGCTATGGGGATTAGAAAGGAAGGAGTTAAGTGGTTGTTATTTGTAGGTGATGTGATTTATCTATGTAGAAAACCCAAAACCATTTACAAATAAACATTAAAATTAATTAGTTTAATTGCTGGATACAAAATATAAAATCACTTGCTTTTCTATATACCATCAATTATCTGATGGAAAAATTAAAAGAATGAAAGAAGAAACTTGTAATAATAGCAACAATATACAGTTCCAGGAAATAAAATCTAACAAAAGGTGTTTGAGTTCTTCAAGGAGAAAAATATAAAACGCTACAGAAATGTATTAAGGAAGATCAAATAGATGGAGAGATACACCATGTTCTTTGCTAAGGTGATTCAGTATAATAAAGATGTCAATTATTTACAAATTGAATTATGAATTCAATGCAATTCCAATAAAAACTCCAAAACTGTTTCTTAGAATTGGGTAAACTAGTTCTAAAATTTATTTGAAAAATCAAGTGCCAATCACAGACAAAATATTTCTGACTAAAAAAGAATAAGGTGGGTTACTCACTCTGCTCAATATCAAGTCACAGTATAAAACTCTAAGAATTAATATTCTGGGATATTGAGGCAGAGAGACAATTAGACCAATGAGTCAGAATCAAAACACAGACCCACATATGAATGGAGTCTTATTTGTAACAGACTGGGTATTGCATGTTAGTGGAGAAAGGATGGATTGCTCAGTACAAAAGACTAGAATAACCAGTTATTCACATAAAAAAAATTAAATTGAATCTCTACCTCAAACACTATGCATAAACCCAGGACAAGTTGATTAAAGGTTTAAATAGGAAAATGTAAATTTAGAAAACTGTTAGAAGATAATATGGGAGACTCCTGATAGAACGCTGATTTTAAAAATGGATTTTTTAAAATACTTTGGGTTATAACTCAATACTCTATAATTTATGTTGTTGCTCAAATTGTTTCCAATTTTGGCCACAAGGAGCTCTCAAGGTTCCTTTGACATACCCCCATCATTGTGAGATTTTGAGCACTTTCTCACTCTCAGTCCCTCTAAGATGCTCCTGGCTCATCTTATATATTTCCTGCCTAACCTTATAATAAGACATTTCTCCTAGGTCCCTGGTTCTTTTTATTGGTGAATGGTATTAGAAATTAAAAACTGAATGTTGGGTGTGCTCATTATTGTTGGGGTATTGTAGACTCAGCGACAGAGCTAAGGAATATATGTGTATACTAGTATACACATATATAATTATTTCTATATTTATCCATATTAAGTGTCAATATCTATATTAAGCTCAACCTGAGTTCATATTTCAACTCTCAACTAGAACAGCATGTTTGTTCCAGCCTTTCCCCTTACTTATCTGTAACCTCCCTCTCCAATAGTGAGAAACTTGGCTTCCACCTTAAATGGTCCGTAAATAAATATCCAGGATAAGTAAATATTAATTAGTGATTAAATAAGTAAACAAATAGGGGAGAATAGACAACTCTCCCATAAAGAAGAACTCCAAATAATTTATAACACTGTCCCCTTAAGGAGGTTGAGCATAATTCCCTACCCATTGAGTGTGGTATGCACATTATGACTTCTTTCTAAAGAGTAGAGGATGAAAAGTGGTGAGGGGTGGAACTTTACAGTGGAGAAACCTGACAAAACTACCTCACCCAAGTGATCACAGTTAATGTCATCAGTGATGTTAAAGCACTTACCCTTGATGATAGAATGAAAATGGCACTTTACCTCTGTAGTCCTCTTCCTGAAAACCCATAACTCCTGTCCAAATTGGATATGTCCATAAGTATCCAAATTGAAGAACAGTCTATAAAATACTTTACCAGTACTCCTTAAAACTTTCAAGATCACCAAAGACAATAAAAGTCTGAGAAACTGTCATAGTCTAGAGGAGTCTAAGGAGATTTGACGACTAAATATAATGTGGTAGCCTGGATGGGAATCTGGAACAGAAAAACTAAGAAAATTTGAATAAAATATGGACTTTAGATAATCACAATGTACCAATATTGGTTCATTAGATGTGACAAAAGGACTATAGCAATGTAAGATGTTAACAATAGGGAAAACTAAACATCCCATTAATAAAAGAGAAAGATGCAAATTGACCGTACCTTCCTGACACTCACTAGCCAATCAGGAGCGAGTATGCAAATTAACCCAACAAAGCTGGTGGACTAATTTCCATACACAGGTGCTGAGTGGCCAGGGGTGGGATGCTTTCCTCATCCCACACGCCCCCCCCCCCAGCTGCTCCGGGCCTCTGGCCGGTGTGGGAAGGCAGAAAGACTGCTCTGGCCAGAGCGAAGGTGGTGCTGGCAGCCAGAGGAAGGAAGGCCCATTCTTGCACGAATCTTCATGCATCAGGCCTCTAGTAGAATATAAAAATCACCTGTAATACTCTTTCAACTTTTCTATACATCAAAAACTACTCTAAAGTTAAACGTTTATTGAATGTTTTAAAAGAAAAATTTCTTAAACAAGAAAGGAAAGGGGTAAACTAAAAGAAGACTAACAAATTTGACTGTATTAGAGTGGAGAACTTCTGTTTATAAAAAGAAACCACCAAAAGAGTAAAAAGATAAGCCAAACAGTGGAATAAGAGATTTGCCACAGAGATAACCAACAAAGGATCAGCATCAAGGACATACAAAGAACAGCTATGAGTCAATAAGAAAAATACTAACTGTAAATTAAAAAAAAAAAAAAGAGCAGATAGGCATTTCACAGTAGAGAAAACACAAATGGTCCATAAGAAGAAATCCAACTTCATTAGTAATCAGGGAAATACAAAATAAAACCACAATAAAATACTACTTTACATCTCCCAATTAAAGTCAGTCAACTCAAGTTTTAGGAGAATCAGAAGGCAGGGTATACTGAAACTAGCATAGAGAACACTTATCACTCAAATCTTACAGCCCAACAAATATTTATCAGTGGTATAATAGATAAACATGGTATGTTCCAAAAATCAAATACCATAAATCAGTGAAAAAATGAAGGCAGTACAATAATACATACCCACATGGTTGGATCTCAAAATATGATATTGAGCAGAAGAGGTAAGTGACAGAATAATATATACAAAATGGTTTCATTTATTTAATGTCCAAAGCATGCAAAATTAGATCATATAATAGGTAGAGATACATACACAGGTGGCAAAACTATAAAGAAAGACAGAAAATTATTAACACAAAGTCTAGAATAATGGTGAACTGTCAGGGGAATAGCACACAGTGGGGGCTTCTGATGTAATGATATTGCTCTCTTTCTTAATCTAGATATATGGGTATCTAAACTAATAAAAGCGAAATATTAAAATTAACCGTTTCTCCGAGACAGGGTAAGCCACGCCCACCAGCCAATCAGAGCGGCTGTATGCAAATTAGCCCAGCCAACATGGCGGCCGCCACTCACGGACCTGAGTAAACAGCCCTTTCCATTGCGGCAGGAGGGAAAGTGAAGCTGCGCCCCTCAGCTCAGCTCC
>PVJC01013518.1:0-37848 GCA_004026665.1 Murina feae | reverse complement strand
AGGGAGCCGCCAAGCAGGACTCCAGCCCCCAAGAGCTTGCTTTCCCGCTCCCCAGTGGCCCCCAAAGGGCCTGGGGAGCCGCCAAGCAGGCCACTGACTTTTTCCCACTCACCGGTCCCCTGCTGCCTTCCTTTCCCACTTCCCGGTGTCGCCAAGGGGTCTGGGGAGCTGCCAAGCAGGCCCCTGGCCCCTGCCGCCTCTTACCCGCTTCCCGGTGCCCTCCAACCCTGCCGCCTCTTTCCCACTCACGGATCCTGGGTCCTGCGCTGTCCCGCCCTGCAGCCACTCTGTGCACTCGGGAGGTCCCTCAGCCTGGCCTGTGTCCTCTTGCAGTCTGGGAGCCCTCGGGGATGTCCACTTGCTGGCGTGCCTGACCAGCCTGGGTGAGGGGCTTTAAAGCTGCCCACAGCTCCCATTGACCAACGTCCCAGCAAGGCTGGCTGGATGCAGGTTTCCTATAATTGATGCTGTTCCTTTAAGGCAGCCTTTTACTAACGAAGCCTCCTGTCTGCCTCACCTCGCGGCTTCTATAATGAAACAATTGTTACACTTAATTGTTGCAAATGTGCGTTTTTGCTTCAGGCCAAAGGCTAAGGAGCCAGCGAGCAGGTAGTTTTGCTTTCGCTCCTGCTGCAACGGACGCTGCCTAAACGTTTACTCAGGTCCATGAGTGGCGCTGCCATGTTGGCTGGGCTAATTTGCATACAGCTGTTCTGATTGGCTGTGGGCATCCCGGAGAAATGGTTAATTTTACTATTCCGCTTTTATTAGTTTAGATTCTCTTCTTGTGTGTGTGTACATTGGGAAAATGCTATGCTTAAAAAGATGTACTTGTCAAACCTTTGCTAAAGTGAGTGATATCAGGGGTAACATTTTATAAAGTATACTAGGAGCCCAGTACATGAAATTCGTGCACTGGGAGGGGGGTTCTTCAGCCCAGCCTGCCTCCTCTCACATATTGAGAGCCCTCAGGAGTGTCCTACTGACAGCTTAGGCCCACTCCCTGCTCCCTTTGGGGAGCGGACCTAAGCCGCAGTCTGGCCTCCCTTTGTGGGAGGCGACCAGGCTAGTCAGGGGAAGCTATCAGCCCCATCACCCCGCTGCTGCAGCCACTGCCAATCACCGCAGCCACCAAGGTGTTTTTATCAACACAGACTTCACTCCTTTCACCATGAAAAAATGACAACTTTTTTAGGCATTTTCAAGATGTGTCTTTCATAGGATATGACATTTCTTTCTTTCTTTTTTTATTTTTTTTAATATATTTTATTGATTTTTTACAGAGAGGAAGGGAGAGGGACAGAGAGTTAGAAACATCGATGAGAGAGAAAGATTGATCAGCTGCCTCCTGCACACCCCCCACTGGGGATGTGCCCACAACCAAGGTACATGCTCTTGACTGGAATCGAACCTGGGAGCTTTCAGTCCGCAGGCCGATACTCTATCCACTGAGCCAAACCGGTCAGGGTCTTTCTTTTTTTCTTATCCTCACCTGAGGATATGTTTGCATTGATTTTTAGAGAATGTGGAAGAGAAGGGAAAAACAGAGAGAGACAACAAAGTGAGAGAGACACTTTGATTGGTTGCCTCCTGCATATGCCCTGACCTGGGCCCCGGCCAGGGAGGAGCCTGCAACCTAGGTACATGCCCTTGGTCAGAATTGAACCCAGACCCTGCAGTCAGCAGACTGAGGCATTATGCACTGAGCCAAACCAGCTAGGGCAGGATATGACATTTCTTAGCCCTCCAGCAGTGGACCTTCATTTTTTTCCTCCAGGAGTGTAGTTTCCACCCTAGATCACCTTTTTGGATTCTTATTACCCAAGTTACTAAAAATATTACCAGTGGCATACAGGGAGCTTAGACAATGAGCAGTAAGAAAAGGTGTTTCCTCTGTAGTTCACTCTAATCCCAGCTCCACCCCTACCCCTCCAATCCCAGCTCCACCCCTGCCCAGGCCTGTAACCTCTGGCTGAGAATGCAGGCCTGGGCAGGAGACCCCCAAGCCCCTATCCCTGGCTTCACAGAGCCCAGGCCTCTGTGATCACCGGCTCTGATCCTGCCTCCTGCCATTGCTGGCTCTGCCCTTGCCCCATTGGCAGCCTCTGGCCAAGGTTACAGGCCTGGGAAGGGGACCTCCAGACCCCTGCTTTGCAAGCTCCACCGGTGCCCAGACCCCTGCAATCACAGGCTCTGCCCCTGCCCCTTCTATCACTGGCTCCGTGGAGCCTAGGTCCCTTCGATCTCCAGCCTTGCCCCTGCCCAGGCCTGAGGCTTCTGGCCCAGGCCTTATGCCTAGGTAGGGCACCCTCATACCCCTCTGATCACCAGCTCCACCCTTCCCCCTCCGATCACCAGCTCCGCCCTTGCCTATGCCTGAGGCCTCTGGTGAAGGCCTCTGGCCTGGTCAGGGGACCCCCATCCCACTCTGATTGCCTGTTCTGCCCCTTGGGGCCCCTGTATCCCCTGCCACCTGCCTGGCTAACAGGCCTGACCACTTCAGTGGCAGGGCTGAACCAGACTGGGTACCGCCATCTTGTGGCGATGGGGGTGGCCATCTTTGTCACAGAGTGATGCCTAACTCATTTATTAGATAGGATGATTATCTAACCACCATGCTGTACTAACACAAAATAATATTGACTGTAAACTGTAATTGAAAAATAAACATTTAATAAAATAAAGTGAATGGAAGCAGGACAACTCCTCAGCAGTAGACCTTGCCTGCCTCTTCATCTTTGCTTGCTACCCCCTTACTCCAATATCACTCTGCTCCAGCCATACTGGCTTCCTCACTGTTCCTTGAACACACCGAACTCACTTCCCCATCTGAGGCTTTGCACTGCTATTCCCCCTGCTTCTGGCAGAGACCACTAGCTGTCCACCAAAATCCACTGTCCCTTTGTTCCGAGGTACATGACTAGACTACAACTCCCAGGCTCCCTTACAGTTGGGTGACCATGTGATTAAATTCACTCCAATGGCACATGAGCATAAGTTATATCTGTCATTCAGACTGGCCCATAGAAAACTCCCAATATGTTCCTCCAAGTTTTTTTGCCCTTCCAGCCAATCAAGATAGTAATGCCAGGAAGACCTTGGAAGTCAAAATGTGAAGACAATAGAGCAGCTATCACCCCCCTGGGTCCTTGAATGACTGTACAGAGGAGAGCCATCTCACCAGCCTGAAGACCCACCCTGAAGGATTATGTACAAAATAAAGAGCCCAGCTGGTGTGGCTCCGTGGTTGAGCATCAACCCATGAACCGAGATGACACTGGCTGGATTCCTGGTCAGGACGCATGTCTAGGTTGTGGCATTGATCCCCAGCAGGGGGCATGCAGGAAGCAGTTGATCAATGTTGTTTCTCTTTCATCCATGTTTCTCTCTCTCTCTCTCTCTCTCTCTCTCTCTCTCTCTCTCTCTCTCTCTCTTTCTGTCATCTCACAGCATGGTTGTTCCTGGGGAGTCACATTTCTTACAAGAGTCAGGAAGCTGCCAGACTACTTACGGGCCAAGCCCCAAACTGGCACCGCATCACCTCTACCACGTTCTGTTACTCAGAGCAGTCCCGGGCCTGGCCTATTTCAAGGGGGTGGAGAACGAACTCTTCCTCTTGATAAGCGAGTGGCAAGATCACATTGCAGAAGAGCAGGCGGGATGAGATGTAATTGTGACCGCCTTTGGAAAACACAAGCCGGCAGAGCTGACGTTAGCATGTGTAAGATGGGGGGACAGTCCGGGGGGGTGGTGTCAGAGCTCCGTCTGGGGTGCCATTGGTTATCTAGACAGAGACGGAGGAGAAAGCCCCAACCTGCCCTCCCACCACCACCCGCATCTGCCAGCCCTCACAGAACAGCCAGAACCTCTTCGCGGGTCTTTGGGTGGCTGAGCACTTTCAGAGAACGTTTAGAGCTGTCTGCAGGGAGGACAGGAGAGTGGACATCAGGGAGATCAAGACCGTCTCCTCCCGGGCCATGCGGGGCCATTTGCAGTTACACTAACCCCCTCTGCGGACTCCCTCCAAGGCCCAGCACCAAGGTGTTGTAAAAAGGCTCAGAGTCCATGAGAGGCAGCTGGTTGAAGCGTTTCCCAGTTTTTCATATGACTCATAAATTTGTTACATGTGAGGAAATTCCCTGAAAGCTTTTTGGCAGCCCCATCCAGCCTGACCAGTAGCTAAGAAACACATAACCTTCCAGTTAAGAAAAGGCAAGAAAACACACAGGGCTTTGACTCCGGGCTTATGTGGAGGGTCACTTTAAAAGCTTTCCTTCCAGCGAGTTCACAACGGCTTTCCGAGAGAGATCAGCGCGTGAGGGGGAAGGTGTGCAGTTGCCATCTGACTTCAGGCTGTCGATAGATCATGGGGAGGGATGTGTGTGTGTGTGTGTGTGTGTGTGTATGCAAGCATGTGCATGCTCATGCCTTAAAGACAAGCCCCTGGCTGGGTGGACAGAAAGAGGATTGCTCCTCTGACAGGCTTTCCTCTGAGTTTCTGGGGCTGGGGCTGGGGATGCATGGCCTTCCTCCCCCCGCCCCTTCACACTGATGGCCGTGCCAACATTAGCAAGGTCAGGGCCAGGCCAGGGCAGAACTGTGAGGTCGGCCCCATCGCTCCCGTCACTGCCTCACGGGAACACTGCCCACCTTGAGAGCTCAGGTCACAGGTCACAGAAAGGGCGTGGGCCCTCGACTCAGGTGTAACTTCAGGCCAACGGCCTTGTTATTTGTTAGAAGCCAGGATGGTGGTGACCTTGGCCTAGGAGGGGCATGGGGCGTTCTGGGGCACGGCGACGCTCCTCCCCGTCTTGTTCCAGGTGAGTTCCTTCTGTGCTAATCCCTCAGAGTTTTCCGTCACCAGCTCTAATGGTTCCGGGCAAGTTGCATGCTACCTGACATCTTGGCAGCATCTGATTCTGTCAACCAATCTCTTCTCTCAGTTTCTCCCACAGGATGTGTGTACTTCACCGTGTGTGTGCTATCCTTCCATCGAAAGCTTCTTTCAGCCCTGACTGGTTTGGCTCAGTGGATAGAGCATCGGCCTGTGGACTGAAGGGTCCCAGGTTCGATTCTGGTCAAGGGCATGGACCTTGGTTGCGGGCACATCCCCGGTGGAGGGTGTGCAGGAGGCAGCTGATCGATGTTTCTCTCTCATCGATGTTTCTAACTCTCTATCCCTCTCCCTTCCTCTCTGTAAAAAAAATCAATAAAATATATTTTTTTAAAAAAAGCTTCTTTCAGAAAATTACCTTGTCAAATCGTCATGCTGAACACCTGAAACTTACACAGTGCTGTCTGTCCATTATTTCTCAATAAAACAAGCACAAAGTTACCTTTTCTCTCTGAACTCAATTTCCTCATCTGTACCATAGGGGCAGTAAGAAACACCTTAGGCCTCATGGGTGTGTGTGAAGGGTTAGAGATATGAATAGAAGGTGAGGTGTTATCACAGAGTAGCCACCGGGCGCCTGCTCAAGCTCCACATGGCGAAGCATGTTCCCGTGTTGATCTCCTGTGACATGGCAGGATTGTCACAACAAGCCACTGCTTCTCAGTTCCTCCCAACTATCACCCCAAGGCGTCTACGGATTGGTAGGCATCCGTGCTATTTTCAGGGGTTAGATTTTTAGAATTAAAATTACTAGGATAAAGAAAAAGTTAAGGGCTTGAATGTCTTAGTTAGTAAGTTAAATTGTATTTAAAAATAGGCACCCTTCAAGACCCAATGGATATTGCTAATGCCGAGTAAAAGGCTCTTCTTGTGTGAAGGTTGGGGGGCGTGGAGGCAAGGGAGGGGCTGGAACGCACACAGATGCCCGGAGAAGGGGAGTGAGGGCCAAAGCTGGTGGACACGAGGATGGGCAGGTAACCCCGCATCACCTGGCCCAGGGTTGGCATTTTACCCTGAGGGCAGAGGGCAGGACTCTAGGTTTTAAAGTACATGAGCTGCGTCTCAGAGAGAAAGTAGTGCGGAGGGTGGGGATTGAAAAGCGGCAGCAGGATTGGGAGATATTTTAATCCCTTTTTAATTATGGTAAAATATGCATACAAAATTTACCATCTTGAGCATTTTCAAACGTGCAGTTCACTAGTGTTGAGTATATGCACTCTGTCGTGCTACCCATCTCCAGAACTTTTCATCATTCCACCCATTGAACAATTCCCCATCTCACCTACTGAATGTGGGGGTGAAGGAGGAGGCACCCCGCTGGCATGGCTCAGTGATAGAGCATCAACCTATAAACAAAGAGGCCACTGTTCGATTCCCAGTCAGTGTACATGGCTGGGTTGCAGGCTTGAACTCCAGTGGGGGGCATGCAGGAGGCAGCCAATCAATGATCCTCTCTCATCATTGAAATTTCTCTCTCTCTCTCCCTCTCCCTTCCTCTCTGAAATCAGTAAAAATATGTGGAGTGTTTTTTTAAGTTTAAGAAGGAGGAGAGAGGGTGACTCTCAGGTTTGAGGGGCTAGAAGACTGGTCAGGTGGCAATGCCATTAACCAATTGGGGAATGTAGGATACTCCAGTTATCTATTGCTTGTGACAAACCATCCCAAAATTTAGTGACTTAAAACAACAAAGATTTATTATCGCTCACAATTTGGAGAGTTACCTGGGTGCATCCCCTGCTGGCTTTGTCTGGGCTCCTTCACTGGGCAGTATTCAGGTGGAGGCTCAGCTGGGTCCAAGCCTGGCAGTGGTGCTGGCTGTCACCTGGGGCACCTCAGTCCTCTTCCACCTCCAGGAGGCCAGACTGGCTTCCTTCATAGCAGCTGGCTTCTCCTGTGGCCTCGGCTTGAGAGCTCTCACAATGCCACTCCACCACCTCCTACTGGTCACAAGGACAGACCATATCCCGGGGGAAGAGGGGGAGAGAGACTTCCCTCTTGATAGGAGAAACTGCAAAGAAGGTCTGGCTGTATTTCCTCTGACATAAGAGGAATACCCAGTTTAACAGAGGAAACAAGTCTATGGGCCTATAGATGGAAGCGGAAGTTGAAATCAACTCAAAGAAAGAGATTTCCCAACCCAGAGGAACCACAACACTGAAAGGAATTTAAAAGATGCGAGGATGCACCGAAGACTGGGGTGAGGTGGCCAGAGGGCGGGCAGAACCGAGAGAAAGCTCTGTCCTAGAAGCCGAGAGAAGAAAGGGGTTGACAGAAGCATATGCGCCAAGATATCAAGTAATATTCAACCCCCCCCCTTAAAAAAAGGATCATTAGAGTCAATGTGGTTACTGGGATGCCTAAAGGCTGTGGTGAGAGCATTTTGGTAAAATGGACACCTCGCTGCTCTAGATGGTGAGTCTGAAGGGGCTGAATGTTTCGGGCCCCCAGGATGCAGCACACCAGCTCACGGAGGTGTTGGCGGTGGGGCCCCCGGGGGGCAGGAGTATTCTTCCCCACCCCAAGGACACCAGGCTCGGCTGTGTGACCTGCTTCGGCCAATAGGGTGTGAAGGGAAGTCCTGTGTGCCACAGCCAAGCAGGAGCTTTATGGCCACACGTGCTGCCACCATTGTTCCCTTTCTCCCCGGGCTTGCGAATGGCAGGTCCCAGATGGAGGCTGCTCCTCAGCCTGGATCCCAGAATAAACAGGCCATGTCTCAGCCAGCCTGCGGTTGACATGGACGGCTACTGTGAGCCAGTGAGATGTGGGGGTCATTTGTTGACACAGTATAGCCTAGCAAAAGCTGGCTGATGTGGTACTCAAGTCACCCTCACTGAATTCTATCAATTCGGGACCGTGCAATGAGACCCTAGAATGGGGAGTGTTCAGTGGTGGCTGAGGCGATGGCGAGGAAAGGGAACATTTGTGCTGGACCTTGACGTCTGGCCAGGATTTAAAGAGAAGGCAACCGGGAAGTGAGACGTTCATGTTCTAATAACGTGCCACCTTTTTTGTGTTATAAATGCTGCGTAAAAACCTTCTCGTTCCCATGAATCCTTGTTTAATAGTTTGCTTGGATTCTCTTTTGAAATATGCTTCAAAAACCTTCACCCGCAAACAGGGCTGCATATTCATGGCTTGGCCCAGTCTGTGCATAGGAAGGAGGTCCAAACAAAATTGGAATTTCAGAGCAGAGAAAATAAAGAGGGGTCTGAAAAGAGCTCCAGGTTCCTGCCTGGAAAAAATGCTTTTCCTCCTAAGAGTCAGACATCTGACACCAGGAGCCCCTTCCCACTGTGGGCAATTAGGGTCTCGCAGGAATGGGGTGAAGGGGCCTGACAGGGTCCCGCTAATGGCTCCCTTCTCCCTCGGTGCCTAGCTGGCTTGAGAGCACAGCAGAAGGCCAGCTGTGAGCAGGCAGGGAGTGTCCACCCTCTGGAATTAAGAGGCTGTACCCATCCCTCTGGACCATCTGTCCCAAGGCCTTGGGTGTGTAGATTTGGGAAAGGTGTCTGTGTGTGTGTGTGTATGTGTGTGTGTGTACAAACGCGTTCAATTTAGTAGAGGAAGTCAAGGCAAATAGTTTAATCACAACCATCCCCGGGGGCAATTTAGAATAATTTTCTCATTAGAGAATACGGCATGCAGCATGACTAATGTTCAATCAGACAGTAGCTTCCAGTCCCCTCCCTCTGCTCTGATTAATGGCGGGGGTGGGGGGGCCTTTCCTCTGTGGGCCTGGGATGGTGGCTGGAGTCCAGTGATGGGGAGGGGAGGGTAAAGGGAAGGGAAGATCTTTTTTCAAACATAAACCTGAGAAATAAAGTAATGGGGACCCTCAGGGCTTGAAGCAGACCTGATTAAAGCTGAAGGAAGCATAGGCCCGGGCACCGGGATGCCGTGGCATACTCCACCCCCCATGGAGGCAGAGCTGGGACCCTCCATTTCTCCCTTGCACCCCTACTTCTCTCCCCCTCCACCTGTGTCTCACTGCCTTCCTGCTCTCTGGTCTCTTTGCCTCTTTATCTTTCTCAGTTCCCAAGTCTCTCCTCCTTTAGCCGACTCACGGCATCCCTGGCTATGTCTGCCCCCAGGCCACATGGAACCCACAGTCTGTTTTCCCGTTCTTTCTTCTTCTGTCTCTCATGGTGGGACAGGTGTGTGTGACCTCTGGGACCAGTTCTTCAAAGCTGGAGCCAGATGTTCACTGGAAGGGCTCACATTGGAAGGGTTCTCTGGGCCCTGGCTGGGTGGCTCCATTGATTAGAGCGTTGTCCCATACGCCAAAGGGTTCCAGGTTCCACCCCTGGTCAGGGCACATACCCAGGTTGCAGATTTGGTCCCGGGTAAGGGGGGCAACCGATGGATGTTTCTCTCTCATACGAGTGTTTCTCTCTTCCTTCCTCGCTCTCTAAAAGCAACAAAAACATATCCTGTGGTGAGGATTTTTTTAAAGGGTTCTCAGGGATTTTCTGGGGCTTTGCTCCCAGTATGCTCCGCAGCCAGCAGCATGGGCACCTGCTGACGCTGGTCAGAAACGCAACTCTCAAGCCCTTTCTCGGAGTCACTGACTCAGATCCTGCATTTTCTCAAAATCCCTGGGTCGTGTGCACAGTAACCTCTGAGAAGTGCTGCCTCACTGCCTCACTTCAGATCAGGGGCCTGCGGCCCAGAGCAACACGACTCACCGGAGGTAAAGGCTGCCACAGCCCCAACCCGGGACCGCTGACTCACGGTAGCCCTCATCCCACCCCAGCAATGATTCAAAGCCCTATCGTTGTCAAGGTGCCTCTAATTTTAAGACAACAAGTTGTGTCTCCTTCGGAGATCACCTCCAAGAAGGTTTACCCCAATACAGAAGGTTTCCTCTCTTTGCAGGGACACCCCTCCTCCCTCCCTGGCCTTCAAGTGCATTAAGTTGTGGGCATTCAGAAAATCTAGTAACACAGCAAAACGCACCTGCTCTCAGGCCACAATGGAGACCCACAGGAAACTCCAAGCTTGGTTCTTGCTCCCAAGAAACATTCATTCCCAGATTCCATCAAGTCAGGGGGGAGGGATCCCCAGGTGCCACACATGCATGTATGCTCATTATGCCCATGAACACACACACATATACACACACATACACACATGCACACACACACACGGTCAGGGGTTAAAGAATCCAACAGCTGGACCAGAATAGAAGGACTGGGACCAGATCCACTGTTAATCAGACAAGACTTCTCTGGAGCTGGAACTTCTCAAAACTCTCCTGGAAGTTGCTTTGGGCAAATCTCTTCCCTGCCTCGGGTTTCCTCAGTTTCCCCACAGGCAGCAGGAGGGAGTCACCCTCTCCCACCCTCTCAGAAGTCTGAGGTTTACTGAAGCAAGAAA
Source organism: Murina feae (assembly GCA_004026665.1). Classification (NCBI taxonomy): domain Eukaryota; kingdom Metazoa; phylum Chordata; class Mammalia; order Chiroptera; family Vespertilionidae; genus Murina; species Murina feae. The sequence continues at coordinate 27,575 of PVJC01013518.1, read as the reverse complement.
TGGTGAGACGGGGGCAGAGGCAGAGCCGGCAACCCCACCCTGGCATCTCCCTCTCCTCCTTGGCCCGGAGGACTAACAGGTGGGGGGATCTCAGTCTACACCGAACAGCAGCCGCCGAGGCCCTCGGAACCAGGCACTCAGGGCGGGAATGTTCTCCCACGTCTAACCTAAATCCTGCACATCCAGTAGAAGCAGCACGAGCTTTGGGTTTGGGGGACCTCCTGAGTCCTCATTTGTCTCCCACAGCTGTGTGGACCGCGGGTGTTCCGGGCCTCCCTCGGCCTTGCCTTCCCCATCTGAGAAAGAGCATCACAGGAGAGGAGGTAGGTGCAGGCCTCGGCAGTGTGCGTGTGCATGTGTGTGTGCATGTGCATGTGCATGGACCGCAGCAGGTGTCACAGGAGATGTCTGCATAGCGAAGCTATTTCAGAGAGCCTTCGAAACTCCAAACCCCCAGGCGCCAGGCTCAGAGGCAGGGTAAACACGGGGTCTGCTGAGTGTTGATTTTCATTAAACAGGGTGTGAGGCCTCAAAGATCTGCCAGGCCTCGCTGCGGGAAGCAGGAGCCCACGCCCCACCCTGCAGCTCACAGTCAGGGGTGCAGGAGCACAGCTGGAACCCATCAGCACCACGGGTGGGGACCTCTTTCAGCTCCACCCCAGCTCCCACAGTTGGGCATGGATGCCAAAGGAGGGGCTCTGGCTCCTAGTGGCTCTCACAGGAGCTCTGGAAGAGCCCCCACATACAAGCCCGGGTGCACAGGTCGTGGGAAGCACCTGTGAGCCAGCAAGGTTTGCTGGAGTGCCCCCACTCCCTTCACCACGCCCCGTCTTTTAGGCAAATACTACCTGCTCCCAAAGCTCACACACACAATTTAAGGGGGTTGGGTGACCTCCTGAATCCTCATTTGCCTCCCACAGCTGTGTGGACCGCATGTGTTCCTGGGCCTCTAAACACACCCACCTAAGATCTTCATGCCCCCAGTTGCCCACACACCTGTCTGGACTTTCATGAGGTTCTCAGAAGCCCCTCCCCCACCCCCACCACCACCACCAAACATCAGTGACTTTACTGGAGTAATCACCAGCTTAGTGAGGCATTGACCTTTCACCTGACCCATTCAAAATTATTAGCCGAAGTCACAACTTTCAAACTGCAACCCCAAATTTGAGAGGAGGAGGTCAGTGGGAGGCCAACCCGGGGAGGCATGCAGGGATCCTCAAGTTCCGCAGCTGAGGACTCTGATCATGGAGGAGAAATGGCCCTGAGGGAGAAGTGGGCACCAGCCTCGTCTCTGCCCCCACTTGCAGCACCACTTTGAGCAAACACCTTCCCCAGTCAGCCTCAGGCTCCTCTCCTTGCCCAGGGAGGGATTTGGAAACTGGGAGAGTTATACTCTTAGAGTTATTTGTATCTTAACTTATCACCCCTTCTTTTTAAAAAAAATATTTTTATTGATTTTTTAGAGACAGAGAGAGAGAGTCAGAGAGAGAGAGAGAGAGAGAGAGAGAGAGAGAGAGAGAGAGAGAGAGACATTGATTGGTCGCTTCCTACATGCCCCCCGCCCCCCCCGCAATCAGAGATCAAGCCTGAAATCTGGGTATGAGCCCTAATGGGGAATGGAACCAAAGACCCTATAGTACACAGAATGGTGCCCAACCAACGAGCCACACGAGCCAGATCTTATCTCCCCTTCTTGAGGGCAAGAACCCAGATTCACTTATCTTGGAATCCCCCAGCAGCATTGAGGGCCAAAGCACATGATATGAGAGCAAAAGACATTTATTGAGCAGATGGATGGAGGCATGGGTAGATCGATGGGTGGATGGATGGGCACTTGCGTGCATGAGTAGATGTGTGGATGCATGCATGCCTAGATGGATGGATGCATGGATATGTGCATGCATGCATGGATGCATAGATCCATGGTGGAGAGGGTGCAGCAGGCATGCAGGCAAGAAGAGGATGAAGGAACTTTGGCTGCCAACCCAGGGAGTGGCTGGCCCTCCTGTGGACAAGGTTCAAAAGCACTGGCCAGCATTCTGGTGTTCAGTAACCAATGTGGTATATTTGTCATTAAATCCGTATCAGTCTCCTTTAAAAGCCTGGTAGAGGACCTCTTTGCACAGAATGGGGCTCCCCCACACCTTCACTATCTAAGGCCACAACCATTTCCCTGGCCAGCTCTTCAAATCTAGTCCTGCAGCCACAATGGCGAGACAGAGGAGGAAGGAACTCAGACAGGGGCGGGGATTGGGATCCACCCCCACGGCCTCCTGTGCCAGCCAGTCCCAGCGCCCATGTGGGAAGAGCGAGTAGGATCAGATCGGTGGCATGTGGCCCAGGCCTGATTCCTGGGTCTGAACCTCAGTCTTCTGGACTAGCTGACCTCTCGGGGTCCTTCTGGCTCTAATACTGTGTGTGCGTGGAAACTTCTGACCTTTGATGCTTAATGTGATTGTGGTCCAAGTGCCCGCCAGATTAGAGGTCAGTGAAGGCCCACACACCACAGATATTTTCTGACGCTTGTGATGCTGTCTACGCTAAAGCCTGGTTGCTCAGAGTGTGGTCCAGAGCAGTGGCATGAGCAGCCCAGGAGAGCTTGTTAGAAATGCAGAGTCCCAGGCTCCCACCACAGACCGACTAGATCAGAATCTGAGTAGTAACACCGCCTCCCTCTTCCCCCGGGCATGCATGTCCACACTGACATGTGAGAGGCAGGGTCTCAGGTACTTTGATCCCTGGAGGGGCCACCATGGCAAAGTGGAGAAGGCCTGGCTTGGGCCCCAAAAGCAAGCCAGCTCTGTGTCTCACTAGCTCAGGCCACAGAATGTGTGCCCATCTGTGCTGGGGCTTTGCATCTGTAAAGTGGAGGGGTAAGATTTGACTTCTGCACATCAAATGCCAGACAGGAATGCGTATCTCTAAGGTGACTTACTATGAGGCAGGTGCCCAGGTAACAGAGGTGCTCACTGTGGCACTGTTTACGATAATGACAAAACACAATCTAAATGTCAGTCCAGTTGGGAGGACATTGTGGCAATCACTGGGACACACCCAAACGGTACCAGACAGCACTTACTAAGAAGGATAAGAATGTGTGCATAGTCCAACTAGTGTGGCTCAGTGGTTGAGCGTCAACCTATGAACCAGGAGGTCACAGTTCGATTCCCGGTCAAGGTACATGCCCAAGTAGGGGGTGTGTAAGAGACAGTAGATCAATGATTCTCTCTCATCATTGATGTTTCTATCTCTCTCTCCCTCTCCCTCTTTGAAATCAATAAAGGTATACTTTTTTTCATTAATTAAATAATTAAAAGAACGTGTGCATGATTTACTGCTAAGTGAAAAAAGCAGGACAGCAGAACAATATGTGTGTGTAATACTAGTCATGTAAAAAAAAAAACCCACTCACATGTCTATGGTTATGTATGGATTGAAAAGTCTACAAAATTATCTCCCAAACTGCTAATAAACCAGGAGACAGAACTGAATTGGGGGAAAGATAGAATTTCCTTTGTCAATATTGTTTCAACTAGGGGCTCAGTGCATGAAATTCATGCACAGGATGGGGGTGGGGTTGTTCCTCAGCCCAGCCTGCCCCCTCTCACATATTGGGAGCCCTCAGGGGGTGTCCTACTGATGATTTAGGCCCGCTCCGTGCTCCCCTCGGGAAGCAGGCCTAAGCTGAAGTCTGGCCTCCCTTTGTGGGAGGTGACAAGGTTAATCAGGGGAAGCCACCAGCCCCATCACCTGCTACTGCAGTCACTGCCAGTCACCACAGCCACCAAGGTGTTTTCATCAACACGGACTCCAGTCCCTTCACCATGAAGAAATGACAACTTTCTTTAGGCATTTTCAAGATGTGTCTTTCATAGGATATGACATTTCTTTCTTTCTTTTTTTTTTTTATCCTCACCTGAGGATATGTTCCCATTGATTTTTAGAGAATGTGGAAGAGAAGGGGGAAACAGAGAGAAACATCAAAGTGAGAGGAACACTTTGATTGGTTGCCTCTTGCATGAGCCCTGAGCTGGGCCTTGGTCAGGGAGGAGCCTGTAACCTAGATACATGCCCTTGGTCAGAATTGAACCCAGACCCTGCAGTCAGCAGGCTGAGGCATTATGCACTGAGCCAAACCAGCTAGGGCAAGATATGACATTTCTTAGCCCTCCAGCAGTGGATTTTCATTTTTTTCCTCCAGGAGTGTGGTGGAAAAAACTCTAGATTGCCTTTAGGGATTCTTATTACCCAAGTTACTAAGAATATTACCAGTGGCATAAAGGGAGCTTAGCCAATGAGCAATAAGTAAAGGTGTTTCCTCTGTAGTTCACTCCAATCACTGGCTCCACCCCTGCCCCTCCAATCCCAGCTCCACCCCTGCCCAGGCCTGTAACCTCTGGCCAAGGCTGCAGGCCTGGGCAGAACACCCCAAGCCCTTCCAATCGCCTGCTTCACAGAGCCCAGGCCTCTGCAATCACCAGCTCTGATCCTGCCCCCTGCCATCACCAGCTCTGCCCTTGCCCCACTGGCAGCCTCTGGCCAAGGCTGCAGGCCTGGGCAGGGGACCCCCAGACCTCTGCATTGCCGGCTCTGCCCCTGCCCCTCTGACCACGGGCTCTGCCCCTGCCCAGGCCCTGAGATCATCAGCTCCATCCCTGCCCCACTGCAGCCTCTGGCCAAGGTTACAGGCATGGGAAGGGGACCCCCAGACCCCTGCTTTGCCGGCTCCACCAGTGCCCAGACCCCTGTGATCACAGGCTCCACCCCTGCTTCTCTAATCACTGGCTCTGCAGAGCCCAGGCCCCTGCGATCTCCAGCCTTGCCCGAGCCTGGGCCTGAGGCCTCTGGCCCAGGCCTTATGCCTGGGTAGGGCACCCTCATACCCCTTTGATCACCGGCTCTGCCCCTCCCCCCTCTGATCACTGGCTCCACCCTTGCCTGAGGCCTCTGGTGAAGACCTCTGACCTAGGCAGGGGACCCCATCCCACTCTGATTGCCTGTTCCACCTCTCGGGTCCCCTGCCTCCCCACCACCTGCCTGGCTAACAGGCCTGACCACTTCAGTGGCGGGGCTGAGCCGGACTGGGCGTTGCTATCTTGTGGCTATGGGGGGCCATCTTTGTGACAGAGTGAAGCCTAATTTTCATATTACTCTTTTATTAGATAGGATTGTTAAAACTGATAGGAAAAGAAAATAACCTGCTGTATAAATCTGAGGTATTATTATGATCATCAATGCCCAGCAACACCCAAGAGAGTCAGTCTATGAGACTCATCAAAGAAGGAAGGTAGAGGTCGAGATTCGGGGACACCATCTAACACAGGTGCTATCTAATCACAGGTGCTGTCTAACTGCAACACCAATGCACCCCTCACACCTGCATGAGAGACTGAGACTAGAAAGAGCAGAGGAGCCTGGGGGGAAGCTAGAATGCAGGGTCTTTGGGGGAACTCATCCCTGATCCAGGGCCTCTGTGGTCCACAACCTGAAGACAAGGACAGAAAGCCAAATGCTCGAGCCCCAGAAGCAATTACAAACATACCCCCTGGTGAGGCAGAACTGGGCATGGGGTACAGACAGTAAAATGGGAGGTGAGGACCAGGAGGGCAAGAGAGCCAGGGGCAGGGGCAGCACCTACACGCAGGAGCATGAACATGGAGACTGGAGTTCACCATCTGCCTGGCACATAGTAGATGCTTCACCTTAGCCCTGTTGCTCAGGGCCTCTGTCATCCTATCACTTGTCAGTGACTGAGAGGACGTCTCAAGTCCAAGGATGGAGGAGCCCTAATCTCCCCTGGAGAAAGGAACACTCTCCACCCAAAGGAAGGGGTCAATGGGGCCCAGAAGCCACCCTGCCAGGGCCCACTTCCAGGTCGTTTCTACATGTTCCATCTGGTGCAGGGTTGCCAGGTAAAACACAGATGAAATATTGCATGGGACGCACTTATACTAAACTAGAGGCCTGGTGCACGAATTTGTGCACACGTAGGGTCCCTCGCCCTGCCAGCCATCAGTACCGATCGGGCCGGCCGACCAAGGAGAGACCACAGAAGGGCTCCAGGGCATGTCCAATCCATCTCACCCAGTCCCAGTTGGCCAGACCTCAGCAGCAAGCTAACCTACCAGTCTAAGTGTCTGCCCCCTGGTGATCAGTGTGCACCATAGCAACTGGTCGAGCGGTCGATGATCGGTTGGACACTTAGCATATTAGGCTTTTATATATATAGATAGTTACTCATAGTTTATTTGAAATTCAAATTTAACTAGGTATTTTGTTTGGTTTTCTATTGTTTTATTGTTTGTTTGCTTGCTCACTTGCTAACTATGACTAATACAACCCCTGAGCAATCTTTAGATGATCAGGCCACAAGGAGGAAAGGACTTTGTACTGTGGCACTGGGCAGGACCACAGGTCCTCAGACTCCCAGCCTGTCCTCTCCCTACACCAACAGCTCCCAGCAGCAAACCACCCAAGGAACTTCCGAAAAGGAAAAATGGCTGAAGAGAGAGGTGTGTGAGGATGTACCCAAACAGACAGATCCCTAGGGGGAAACCAGAAGATTGCTTCGTTTCACATCCCTTCATATAGCTCGACTGGTTCCTCTTGAGTGTGCACTGCTTTTGCCATTTCAAAACTAAGACAATGCTCTATATTGGGAGGGGGCAGGGGCAGAGGTACCCAGCACAAGGGAATGAGCTAAGCCGAGTATTTAAGTCACTCTAGACCTTTCTCACACAGCCAGGAACCCAGTTCGAAAAAGCAATAAGACGTGGAAACAAAGATTTCCTTGTGTGGCCTGTACAAGCCCTGCTTTCAAAAAATTTTGAATGTCATGGGAAAATACTCATGATGCTCAAAAGGCAAGGACACCAAAGTGCCCGTGTGATCCTGATCCAGAGATGAGTGTATACACAGCAAGAAAGGCTGAGAGGAAGTCTGCAGAAACGTGACTGATAGAGGGAGGAACGATTGTAGCAGATACCTTAATTTTCTAAATAGTCTCAAGCAACATGCATATAAGACCTTTTTTTAGAGAGAGGGGGAGAGAGAGAGAAAGAAACATCAAACCCTCAACCCTTCAGTATCTGGTAATACACTCCAACCAACTGAGCAACACCAGCCAGGCAAGAATTTTTTTTCCTTAAATCTTACTTTTTATTCATTTATTCAACAAATATTTATTAAACACACTAGGGGCCCAGTGCACAAATTCGTGCACCTTGAAAGTAACTGTGTGCCATGAGGCTGCAGTGGGCCCAGGGGCGGGTCTCAGCCCATCCTTCATGCCTCAGTCCTGCCCCACCCACCACAGCCCCCAGTCCCCTGTCTTCTGGCAGCCCTGTTCCTGCTGCTACTCCCATGGGCTGACGGCTCTCCAGCCCCACTTGCATCTGCTAACAGTGTGGAGTGATTGGGGCTGGCACCAGCTGCTGCCCCAATCGCCCCTCAGGAGCAGAGAGAGTTGGGGAAGCCCTCAGGGGCGATCAGGGCTGGCAGCCGCCATTCACACTCACTGATAGCGCCAAGTGATCCAGACTAACACCGGGCACCAGAAGCGGATGTGAGCAGGGTTGGCACTGGCAGTTGGTGCAAGCAGTGGCTCCAGCACCAGCAACAGTGTGAGCGGGGCCATCACCGGCAGTGGGTGCAAGAGGAAGCTACCAGCCCCTATCTCCCCTCAGGAGCACGGGGAGGTAGGGAAGCCCTGAGGGGTGATCAGGGCCGGCAGCAGCCACTCACACCTTCTGACAGCTCCAGCAATCAGAGCCAGTGCTGGGTGCCAGCAGCAGGTGCGAGTGAGGCCTGCATCAGCAACAGGTGTGAGCACTGGGAAGGACTGCGGTATGCAGGAGCAAAGAATTTTCAGTAACCACCAGAGGCTCGCCTTGATGACAATAATTGGCGTCCCCACTCATCTGTTTCACCATCCTGCCACAGCCAACACCTGCCATGTTCCACGCACTCCCCCTGGTGGTCAGCGCACGTCATATCGATTGGTTGTTCAGTTGTTTTGTTGTTTCGGTTGTTCTGCCATTCAGTCTATTTGCATATTAGCCTTTTATTATCCTACATAATAAAAGCCTAATATGATAAGTGTCCAGTCGTCCAGTTGGCCGTTCAACCAATCAAAGCATAATATGCTAATGATATGCTAAAGATGCTCAACCACTCCCTGTGATGTGCACTGACCACCAGAGGACAGATGCTCCGGCCAGTAGGTTAGCTTGCTGCTGGCGTCTGGATGATCGGGACTGAGTGAGAGGGGCTGAACAAGCCCAGGAGAACCTCCCACAGTCCCTCCCCTGCTGGCCAACCTCCCACATCCCTCCCCAGCCCTGATCGTGCACCAGTGGGGTCCCTCAGCCTGACCTGCACTCTCTTGCAATCTGGGACCCCTTGGGGGATGTCGGAGAGCGAATTTCAGCCCAGTCCCTCAGGCCAGGCCAAGAGGCTCCCACTGGTGCACAAATTCATGCACCAGGCCTCTAGTATAGGATACTATTCCAGGCACTATTTCCAGGCACCGGGAATAAAGCAGATTTAAATAATCAAAAGTAACTAACATCAATGGTAGAACAACTCACTAAATCATACACTTGAAATGGCAATTTGTATGACATTTAAATTATATCTCCATAGCACAGTGTGGGTATCAAATCAGAGCTCAACAAACACTAGTTAGTTTATTTATTAATTTATTCAAGACATTGCTATATCGGCACCTGATTGACATCCACATCTGGTAACTTTGCTGAGAAGCAGTGTAGGCTGTGACTCTGATGTAGCCCAGACCTTTATTCAAGCTCTGGCTTTGCCAGGGACTTCCATATGTAACCAGAGCATCCTTCAATCTATCAGAACCTCATTTTCCCATTCTCAATGGCGCTAGCAGTAGCAGAGCAAGAATTTTTGAAATAAAAATAAAAATGCTTGAGTCCCATCTCAGACAGACTAGACCAGAATCTCTGGGGGCTGTGGACCCTAGAAACCTGTACTTGCAAAGCGTGTGGGTCTCCCCGTACCTTTGTGACTCACTACTACAGGTCAAAGGTCTTGCTCCCGCCTGAGCAGGATTCTGCCACCTGATTCATTCTGCTCCTCCGGGTGGTTCTAGGGAAAGGAATGGCCGGGAGGAGAGGGAACCCAGGGGCGAGGAAGGGCACCTCCCAGGCAAATGCTGGCTGGCATGTGACTTCCTCTGACGTGGAAGTTGACGGAGCTCTGTGGCTGATGGAAATCACTTTGCAAATGAAATGGAAAGCAGGGCCTTGGAGAGACGGCCAGCCCCGCAGCACACCCCTCGTGTAATTCAGAGTCTTCTCTGAGAGCTGGCGAAGAACAAAGAGTGTTCCCACGTGGCTCAGCCAAGGGGCCCCCACTTTGGATGTAGAATCCGGGAGGCGCCGGTGCTTCTTGAGAAGAACGCACTTGCACTCCATCAAACCGAGTGATGACTGAGGGGCCAGTGGACACTTAGCTGGGGGCTAATGGCCCTGGAAAGACTGGGAAACGGAGCAGACCAGCCTGGATGGCTGAGGTCTCCCCCTTCTTGGTGTCTTTTCCCCTCCCCCAACCCCAAAGTGCCCAGAAACCCCACTTACAGGGTCCACTACACCAGGGCCCCGCTGGAGGTCTGTGTAGCTAAATCCCCTCTTCTCTCAATTTGTCCTTTCACCCAAACTTTTAGGCTCCTCGATGAGCAGGACTGGACTACGTATTACGTAGAAAGAAAAGTGATCAGGTTAAGTCACATGAAAGTGTGATAAACCCATGGGCCGACCTCTGTGAGTCACAGGAAGTGAGTGAGTCCGGATGAGCATCTTGGCTCCTGACCCCCACTGGGCTCTGGGACCCCCACATCCAGAGACGGTGGGATGAGAGTGGGGGTCCTTGTGGGTGACTTCCACCGTCTGAAAAGGAGGCTCCTTCCTGGGCCACCTCAGTGACCAGCGCAGGCCGAGCCCGAGGAGAGGCTCGCGGGGCAATTACATCAGCACAGGACGCCTTTGTTTTGAGCTGAGGCTGGTTTTCCCACAAGCGACTGAAATAAATTACAGCGTTTTCAACGAGGGCGGTTGAAAGCGGCACTCTTGGAAAAATCTCAGCAGCTGCTCTTTATTGGATTATAACTAGGAGCAAAACACCCCAAACCACACAATCGCCTGCAAAGGGGGGAAAAATCAAATCAAATACAACATTGTTGCAGGCTCTGGAAAATGTTTCCCCAGGAAAACCAGCCTGGGAACCTGGTCAGTGTTCCCCAGCTCGGCTGCCCAGGAGACAGACACTGCTCGTCGGGGGTCAGATACAGTTTGTCTACACATGGGCGGCCAGAGTCACCGACAGACAGCCACACACAGGCAGGCGCCCCTGTGCAGGCGGCCGCCGCAGGGGGCACAGAAGCCGCAGGAGGCACGGAGGCCTCAGGAGAAGGTCCTATCTGCAGGGGCAGCCCAGCCCAAGGCGAAACACCCTGGGCCCGCCCTGCCAAGAGGGCCTTAACTATGGGTGAAACCACCCTGGTGGGGGTAATCAGGTCCCTTGTTCCCTGGACACCCGTAGAAGTATGAAATCCACTGTCAGTATCCAGTTCCACAGACGGCTTCTGACGGCAAGAGGGAGCACATGGCTGGGAGACCAGAAAGCTGGGTCATCCTAGCTCTGCCACCTCCTAGCTCTCTATGCCAATGCCAGCCGTCTGCGTTTCCCCGAGCCTCTGTTCTCTTAGCCATAAGATGGGTATTATCATACTTGTCCTCCCTCTTTCCAGGGGGATGGTGGCAGTGGCTCAGAAGGCTCAAGTGAGAAGCAAAGGGGACAGAATGAGAGTGGGGTGGACAGGGAAGGGGCGGACAGGGCACTGTCTGAGCTGATGCAAACTCCTTGAATATTCGTCAAAATTAGTCAAACCATACATTTAAGATCTGTGCATCCCACTGTATATACATGACGCCCCGGTTTTTAAAGGTGAGAAGCGGAGTTAAGGTGCTGGTACCAACGAAAGCCACTCTTCCACAAAGGAGCTCCGGCGGTCTGGGAAGCTCGAGCAAATAAAGTCGCTCTGCCCTCACATAGGAGATTATTTTTGAAGTTCAGGTTCAATAGTTTCAGAAAACACATATGTTTGTGTCTAGTTCAAACTGGCTTGGTAGGTATTTAAGAAAAAAACATTAGTTCAACTCAGAGTTCAGTCAAAAAATAATAATATTTGGATTCGGTTTTGGGTTCAGTGAATCAGGGCAGTGTTTTCCAATTCGGGGGTCATGGTTTGGTTCAGCTCAAGTTCTTGTTAGAACAGCCCGGCGCGGGCCTTGGGCTGGCCCACCAGCCTTTGTCCGCACAAGGTCAGCTCTTCCAGATCAGATGGGTCGAAGCAGCCCTTTCCGGCCTCTTTCCTGTGCCTTCTGGAAAGAGACACTGGGACTTCAGGGGAAGAAAACAGTCAAGCGTAGGTCCACACACAGGGGAGAGGCTGCCGAGGGTCCCTGAGAGGCCGCCACCCACCAGGAGGAAGAGTGGACAATCTTGACGTCGGGCAGCTATACCCTGGGGCCTGGGCGGGTGGGAGCGCTGTGCTGTCCTGCAAGTGTCGAAACCCAGTGCCCTTGTCAGGGGTGGAGGCGGTGCCCACAGCCAGGTCAGCACAGCAGCTGGCGGGCATGAGAAGTCCTTCCAGACCCAAGCACAGGCTGCCTCCTTCCGGACCCGTCGCAGCCTTTGGCCCATCAGTCACAGCAGGCACATGTGTGGTGTCATGACTTTGTTCTTCAGACTTGAGAGTCAGGTTCTCAGATCTATGTCCTAGACTCCCGGTAAGAGCAGGCAGTGGCCCTGGCCAGGGAGCTCAGCTGATTAGAGTGTGGTCCCGATACCCCAAGATTGGGGGTTCAATTTGCCATCAGGGCACATACAAGAATCAACCAATGAAAGCAGAAATGAGTGCAGCAACGACAAATCAATGTTTCTCTCTCTCCCTCTCTCTCTCTCTCTCTCCTCCTCCCTCCCTCCTGTCCTCTCTCTCTAAAATCAATTAATCCATTGTAAAGCCCTTATAAAAAAAAAAGAGAGAGAGAGAAGGTGGGATGGGTGGAAGTCAGAGCTCAGAACTATTCATGGAGGTTTCCGGGAGTAGCATTTCTGTGATACGGTAGTAAACAGCAGGGGGACCTACAGAAAGAAGGGTTACCTCCCCACCTGCCCTCTCTGGCTGCCTCCTCTCTCCAGGCTGGCTCCTCTCACCCGGCCTCAAACATAGAACAGTGCACCGCATCCCAGGCCCAGCCCATCTCATCCTCACGTCCTACCTTGCACCCTCCTCACCAGGCAGCCTGGAGGTTTTCTGTCCCTTCGCCTGCACGTGTCATTCCTTTGCCCAGGAGGCCTTCTTGTCCAGGCAGATGGACTGCTCTGTGCACAGAAGGGCACAGGTGTGGAGAGCATCTCCCGGTCTCAGGCACCTCCAGCTTCACTCCTGCACCTACACTGCCTGCCACTCCTCCCCGCCCCCAACTCTCTCCCCAAGGGCTCCCCGGTCCCTGCATTGCACAAAGGCATCCAGCGGAGGGCGCTAGTCGGGGCTGAAGCCTGCCTGCTGACCTGCGCTGCTGAGACCGTGTCCATCCAGAGGGGACCCTTTTCCTTTTTTTTTTTTTTTTTTTTTTAGTTCTCACCCGCGAAGGCAGTGGCAGCCCTGCTCTGCAGGCACGTGCAGAACCCAGGGGGCATTGGCACCTGGAGCAACTGTCACTCATCCTGATGGCAGTGACATGCTGGGCTGGCGGCTCTCGCTGGCAGATGGGAGGGAGCCTGGGGCTCATCTCGGTATCTAGTCCTGAGCGCAGCGCCCAGCCGGGCTGACAGTACCAAGGCCAAATGGACCAAGGACCCTGTGAATGACTTCGTGTGGGTTTTCATGTTCAAGTTTGAGTGCTTTTCCAATGTCTCGGTCAGAACTTGACACCATTTCGTGACAAGCTGGGGAGGTGGCCGGTGGTGTCCCTGTTCCTCAGGGGAGATCACAGTGGATTCCTCAGATCTGCTTCCTCCTGCCCACCCTGCCCCTGCCCAGCTCGGCCAGACCAGCGGTTCCCTGTGCTGCCACACCAGGTCCTGGGCTCAGCGGGCTCAGGGCTTCTGTTCTTATACTAAAAGATATTTTAGATAAGTGTCTGGGCCACCTAGGAGGTAGATGCAGTGATCAGGGCCTTCTTGGTGGTGTGGTCTGCCCCTCTCCAGCTGGTGCTATCTGCTGTTGTCCCCCAAGCCCTGTCAGCCCCAAGTGCCCCTCAGCCTGGCCCAGCGCCCCGCGTGGGCCTCTCTGCACCCGGGCCCTGGCTGCTGGTCCACACAGGACCCCTCTCCCCACTTTCCCACATGCTGCTTTCCTCAGGCTCCAAGCCCCTGAGGCGCTCTGGGCTGCTGCCCCAGCTCAGGCAACCACCGCAGGACACACTGCAATTATCTGTGCCCACGACCCACAGCTGCCTTCTGTTTGGGCCTCACAGATCTGCCTGGGAAAGCCACTGAGTTCCCAACTTCAAAGGCGTGCGGGAGACAGTAAAGGCAGAAGAAAGGACAAGCTAAGTGGATGCTCATTCCAGGAACAGCTCTTCCCGCCCCTCTTGAGGCTTTGAGCAGCTTGTTTGCCCTCTTTGACCCTCAGTTCCTCCTCCTATATCGTGGGGAGGGATGATAACACTGCCGCCAATGTGGACTAAATGAGACAATGCCTGCCAAGTGGCTGGCACCTAATTAGGGTGACCAAGCTTTTCCAGGGGCTGCGCTGGGCTTTCCAGGGTTAAGCACCAAAGTCTTCCATCCTAGGAACCTCCCAAATGTTGGCGAATGGGACAACTGGTCACCCTATAGCCCTAATCAGCTGAGCTGCTTCTTTTTCTCCTCCTTCCAGAGACATAACTGGACACCTGGACCCTCAGAACAGCCTTTGGAGTAAAGAAAAATAGGGAAGGAGATGGACACGACTTCCAGACTCGGGCGGGGCTGCTCTTTGTTGCACTTTGTTGTGAATTTCCCTTCGGGCTGTCCCATTTCCCTGCGGGATTAATAAAATCCCGCACATCCCTTTGTCCCTGCACCCCGACAGGCTCCCGGGTTAGCAGGCAGTGGACGCTGGGAGACCTACATGCCCTGGCCAGACCTGGGAGGAGGACGCAGCCCAGCAAGTCTGCGTGGAATTCTCTTCCGACTGCACCCCCTAGCCTCTTGGGAGAAGGAGGAGAGGGGGTTCCAATCCTTTTCTCAGGCTCGCGAGGAGGGGGTCGAAGTCATTTATAAGACCATCCCCAGGCGCGCCCCGTCCATCCGCCCGTTCGCTGGGGCAGCAGCGACACCTGCTGGCCGGGGCCGCGGGGCTGCGGGCTCCGTGGGCGCCGACGTGCTCGGGGTTTCAGGGGGCCCCACCGTTGGCTGCCCCGGGAGTCTCGCCGCACCCTCGCCGGCCGCAGAGGAGAGGCCCGGCCCCTCTGACCCTCGAGCCGCGGGGCAGGAGCGGGTTCCGCGGGCCCTGGGGCGAGGGCGGCGCGGCCGGGCGGCGGCGCTGACGGTGCTCGCGGAGCCGTGGCCCCCGCGTCCCCGGGGAGCGAAGAACCCGAGGCCGCGCGCCTGTCCCCGGGGAGCGTGGCCTCCCGCAGCCTTGAGAGCGAGGAGGCGGCTCTGGGCGGAGCTGCGGGGCCTCCCCGGCGGGCGCACCGGCGGCCTTGCACCCTCTCCCCGCTTTACCATCTCCTCCTGGGAGCGCCCAAGTGCCCCGCTTCTCCCCTAACCTTTCTTAATTGCGCTTAAGAATCAGCACTTGCTCCGAGTCTTCCTTTTCTCTTTCAAGTCCACACGAATCGGTGGGTTGCTCTCCAGGGTTTTCTCCAGAAATCAGTGTTTCCGCGGTTTGCGAGCGCCGAGGTGCCTCCCGGTGTGCAACCGCCGGGTTGGGGTGGGTCAGGGCCATCAGCTGCCTCCGCTGGTGCCAACTGGCCGTGGCCTTACCCCAGCCTCACGACAGCCGCTGTTCCAAACCGAGGCCTCGGCAAAAATCGCAGGAGTCACAAGCCTGCGGGGCCAGTGATCTACAGGGCGCTGTTCCCGTCAGACAGATGGGGAAACTGAGGCTGGGGGAAGCGACTATGCCTTGCCACTGCTGCGTGCCCGGGACGAAGTCACAGACACGTCTGGGAAGGCCCGGAGCGCGACGTGAAAACCTGAACACAACCTTCTTCAGTGCTCAGCCGCAGGGGCCTGATGACTGAATCATGCATCTCCCCTCGTGCAGTGCTAGAGAGTACTGGGCTCCCCCTTAAAAAGGAGGGGCATGGATGTAAATACAGGTACGATCATGTTTTTGAGGCGATTAAATACTTACCAAAATTCTAAAGATAAGTATTTCGGTCTCCATTTTGGAGCTTGGCATAAACTAGACTTTCTACTCCCACCTAGACATCGTGTGCAGGTTACAAAACAATGTACGCGCTTAGCCATCCAGGTCCTGCAAAAGCTGCAGTGGGTGCTTGGAGGAGAGTTTCATGAAAGGGTCTCTTTCCAGGGTTTAAGGACATCAGCGAGGAAGGGCTGAGGAGGCACCCAGGGGCCTGGGCGGAAGGGTAAAGCAGGGAGGCAGTTCTGGAATCCAGAGAGAGGAGCCTTGCCCCAGGGCAGAGGCTGCAGCCAGGTCCCTAATGTCTTCCCACTCCAGTCGCCTTCCTCCCTCCCTGCTCGGGGCTCCAGGCTGAAGGACTGTGGCTCAGTCCAGCTGTTCACCACAGCGAGAAGCAGCCACCTCAACCTCCTCGCCCACCCAGCTCGGGCACAAAGGAGGTGCCCAGGAAATGAGGCCTCAGGACAGACTGAGTTCTATGTCTCACCAGGGGGGGTGACCTGGGCTGCAAGCCGTGTCCTCTTCTCCCTGGGGCAGATGAATGGGGGCCTCGCTCACCCCCAGGGCTGCTGGGAATGGGAAACACTGCAGAGGCACTTGGATTTATGCACCTTTGCAAATGCTTTTCTTTTCATTCTTTTTGTGTGTGTGTGTGTGTGTGTGTGTGCTTAACAAGAGTGATCACTTCTCTTCATTTCCTGCCTCTCCCTGTCGCAGGAGCACATTTGATTCAGGGTCGCAGATTCTGTTTGTGGGGGGAGGTGGGGAGGTGGGCCTCTGGGGAGTGGGCCCCCTATAGGAATTTTTACCGGCTGGGAAATATAATCCGGTGTTTTCCAGCCATCATTTAGCAAAGAGTTGTCATCGGAGTGGTTTCCTCTCGCCCGACGCTGCCTCCCACCTTACCCCTCCCAGCCCCCGAAGGACCGACTTGGTGACTCTCTTCATAGTTATGAACAAGCAAAACTGCGAAAACTTAGGAGGCCTTGGCTGAACCGAAACGTTTTTCAAAGAAACACTTTCCAGCCCAAGAAAGGTAATATCCTGGAGGGCTGCCCGCCTTCCTGCAATTAACTAGAATACCACCCAACAGCGCTTTGGTTGGCTACCATTTCCCATGGAAATACCTCAAATGCTTTTCCTCCTGGTGGTTCGGCAACTAGAGACATGGAAACAGGCGGCAGTCCTAAAATGGGACCTTTGTCTCTTTCCTGTTCAAGCCGCAGAAGGGCAACCAGGACCAGCAAGCCCTTCCTCGCCACCCACCACAGCCCAGGCGCTGCGGGCCAGGGGCGGGGCCTGGCTCCCAGGAGGCCAGGCGAGGGCAGGGAGGGGGAACTGTGCTCAGGAAGGGCTGGGGGTTGAAACTCTCCCCAGCGTGCTGGCAAATGCCACCCCAGGAGAGAGCCACCAGCTCTGTGATCTCCACCGAGTAACTGCACCTTCTCAAGCCCCAGCCTCCACTCCCTATCTGTTAGGTGGGAAAGTGACACCCTTCAGGGTGGCTGGGGAGACCACACGAGGTGGTGCTGTGCAAGCTCTAGACATACAGTAGGTGCTCAGGACACCCCAGTTTTCACTGCATTCTTTGACTTGAACAATTGCCCTCTGCTGCTGCCCCACTGTCTCCTTTTAAGATAGAAATGCTCTGGGAAAGGGTAACTTGGAGAGTTTCCAGGAGGAGGGGAGGAGGTGGTGGTGCCAGGAGGAGGAGGCCAAAGGAGACAGAAAAACCAAACCGCAAAGCAGCCCGTCTACCAAATCAGGGCCAATGGCAGAGAGGTCCCCCAGGCAAGCTTTGGGGCTCTTGAGCTCCCCCCACAGCTGGACAATGTCCCCTCTGATACGAGGGCCACCTCTTGCACGTGTGCTTAGAGTTCCACCCCTAACAGAGTCCAGAAAAGGAATAGGTGTGCAGGACCTGCCCACCCCCTCCCCCACCCTCGCTTCCCACCTGCCCTGCACCCAGCAGCTCAGGGCCTAACACTGGCCCTCGGCCTCCCTCCCAGGCCGTCCTCGCTACTGGTCTGCAGCCCCTGGAGGTTGGGCTACTGGTGCTGGGCAGCTCACTTCCAGAGGCAGGCCTTGTCCCTGCCCCGCTCAGCCTGACCAGCGCTGAGAGGAGCACCCACCCCAAGTGATCGAACTGCAGTGTCCGTACCTGGAATTGCAATGTTAACTGTTTCTTTCTCTGTGCAGGAATCTGTAGGCTATGGAGCAAACCATGGAGGAGATAAGATGAAGAATAAAAGTGGAAATGGAGCTTTACATAGAAATGCTCTGGGAAAGGGTAGCCGTGAAATAATTTTGTTATTTTGTGATTCTAAATCGCGTTTTGCTCAATGGAGCATCTCATTCGCTATGATCTCTTCCCCTTTTTGGAGTAGGGCAGTGTATAAGCTAGTTATTCAGTAGCAGGTTGTGTATTAAATTTAAATGTACAGTTTGGTCAGAAAATAATAACAAATTTGCTCATGGAATTTTATTTTTTACTTTTTTTGTGCAAAAAGCAGGGCTATGGTTGCTGATCCTATATAAATCTACAGCTTAACTTTTGTCAGTTTCTGAAGAATGGTTTAAAATCATAATTTTAAAAAAGGAGGTACAAATTAGCAGGTACAGAATAGTCATGGGGATGTAAAGTACAGCATAGAAAATATCCTAATAAAAGAGGTAATATGCTAATTGACCCTCATGCTGTTGCAAAGGTGGTGGTGCCCACAGCCAATAAAGAGGGAACATCCTAATTGACTGCCCTGCCCTTAAGGATGGAAGCACCCACAACCAATAAGGAGGAAATAAGCTAACTGACTGCCCTGCCCTCAAAGATGCAGAGCCCACAACCAAAAGATGGCGGCGCCCAGTCCCTTCATCCTCACTGGGGCAGCAGGCAACCACGGCAAATCTTTCTTATTACAGATCAAGACTTTGGATAGTCATGTCCTCCAGAGTCCCCCAGTTCACTTAGCCCCCCAGCCACCCAGGGCCAGCCCGAAGCTCAGGTAACCAGGGTCAGCCAAGGCTTGTGCTGCTGGCAGTGGCAGCAGCAGAGATGTGATGGGGCATCGCCTTCCCCTGATCACCAGGTCGCCTCCTGCCCCTGAGGCATCCTGGACTGTGAGAGGGGGCAGGCCAGGCTGAGAGATCCTCCCCCTCCAGTGGATGAATTTTTATGCACTGGGCCTCTAGTAGTCAATAATCTATATATATTAAAGCCTAATGTGCAAAGTGTCCCCTTGGGAGTTCTACAGACCAGGAGTTCAGTCACTTGCTATGGCGCATGCTGAGCACCTGGGATGGTGCCAAATGAAGGAAGGTTCTGGCCAACAGCCGCTAGGGACCCTACCTGTGCATGAATTTCATGCACTGGACCTCTAGTATTATAATAACTACGTATGGTGTAAAATGTTGCTAGTTTATTGGGACGATCACTTCATAAGTTATAGAAATGTCCAATCACTAGGTTGTGCACCTGAAACAATACTGTACCTTAACTCTAAGAAAAAAATAAAAAATATATATTATTTTTTAAAAAAGAAAAGAAAAACAACTAAACATTTAAGTAAAAAAAAATCATACTAAAAGAAGAAATCTTTCTTATTACAGACCAAGACTTTGGATAGTCCTGTCCTTCACACATCTTCAAGGAAGGGGTGATGCTGAGCCCCAAAGCAAAAATGAAATAGCTGAGGGCTGGGCAGGAGGAAGAACACTGCACACCATCGGTCACCTCCCTCCTGCACAGAAAGTCAGGGAGGGGAGGTAGAGCAGACAGTGTGGAGCAGAAAAGCAGCCTGGGGACAGTGGTCCCAGGGGTGGGAGGCCCACAGGGCACAGAAATTGGAGTGAGGAATTTTGAAAATAAAATGTACCTAATTCGGCCCTGGCTGGTTTGGCTCAATGGACAGAGCATCAGTCTCCGGACTGAAGGGCTCCGGGTTCGATTCCAGTCAAGAGCACATGCCCAGGTTGCAGGATTGATCCCCAGTAGGGGGCGTGCAAGAGGCAGCCAATCAGTGATTCTCATCATTGATATTTCTATCTCTCTCTATGATTCTCATCATTGATATTTCTGTCTCTCTCTACCTCTCCCTTCCTCTCTGAAATTAATTTAGAAAATATTTTTAAAGGTACTTAATTCGCAGTTTTGCGAAAGAATGTCAAATGACATCTTAGTAGATTTATTTATGTTGATTAGTTTTTTAAATAATAATATGTTTCAAAAAATGTTTCAGACGATCCAAGTTTTCTCTTTCTGGGAATTTTTTAAAGCAGAAATCAGTTTAAAGAAAAATAATGAGCACTTCTATTGATACCACCCTAAATTAAGAGTTTGTTTATTTTAGGGGAACATAACTATGAGCTATGAGGTACTTTGATCATATTTATTTGGCTTTTTGTTGTTGTTGTTAATCCTCACCTGAGGATATTTTTCCCATTGACTTTTAGAGAGAGTGGGAGGGAGAGGGAGACACAGAGAGAGGGAAACATCGATGTGAGAGAGACACATCATTTGGTTGCCTCACACACGCAACCTACTGAGGCCAGGGATCAAGCCTGCAACCAAGGTACCTGCCCTTGACCAGAATCGAACCCACAACTCTTCAGTCCATGGGCTGACACTCTAATCACTGAGAAACCAGCTAGGGCTTTGCTTTTATTATAAACCCATGCATGACAAGAGAGTTGTATTTGGGTAGTGCCCAAATGTATTGGTTGGCAAAAGGTTCTCACATACTGGTTGGCGAATAGTCCTCGTCCTGGGCGCTTCAGGGAGATTTCTGTCTGTCTTCAGCCCAGCTCCTGAGGAGTTAGCACCTGGCACAGCCCAGGGCCCCCAGGACCCAGGTTACTGCCCCACCAGCCCTCTGAAGCTCCTGAGTTAAGATTCCACCTCTACATGCCTCCCTGGCCACCTCCTTGGCAGTGGTGGTGGCATCCTGCATGGGAACGACCACCTCCCACCCCCACCCCTCAAAGGCTGCACCCAACCCTGTCCACTGCCACTCCTCTGGTGTCACCCTCCCATGGTCACATGCAGGAACTGTCGTCTCTGTAGGACTGACACTGAGACACAGAGCAGGTGGGCCCCCGTGTGACAGAAGGAAGTGATGGGCCAGATCTGTAGGGGCAGTTCAGGGCCAGAAGTCACCTCCGGTATAGGTCCCTCTTTCCACAGTCCCTGTGGAATTTCACCTCCTTTTAATGGAGCACTACAAAAACTCCTTAAGCATCTGCCCATCAATGGCCTTAATGATCTTAATTTAATTAATGAAAAAGAGAGCTGACACATAGTTCCTATTCACTGCCAGGCACCATTTTAAATGTATTATACCTCACTAAATACTCTCAATATCATGATAATCGTTCCCTTTTTATTTATTTAAAAAATATTTTTTAATTGATTTCAGAGGGGAAGTGGGGGATAGAAACATCAGTGATGAAAGAGAATCATTGATTGGCTGCCTCCTGCCTGCCCCCTACTGGATGGAGCCTGCAACTCAGGCATGTGCCCTAGACCAGAATAGAACTCAGGACCCTTCGGTCTGCAGGCCAATGCTCTATCCATTCAGCCAAGCCACCTAGGGCTCATTCCCCTTTTACAGATGAAGACTCTGAGGACAGAGGTGTTTAAAATTCAAGTAGCAGAGCCCAGGGCCATCTAGCAACAGAGCCCATGCATTTAGTTAGCTAGCGTGCTCCGCCACCTCTCATTCGCCTGAAAGATTGGACTTGACCTCACTAAACATGTCATTTCAATAAATGATTGTCAACGATTTAGGCAATGACAGAGATATGGGATATAAATAAGTTGACCAGATTTAAAGCGGTACACCATTGACGGGGGGGGGGGGGGTCTTTTTTTTTTCCTTTTTCTTTTTTCTTTTTTTTTTTTATAATTACTTAAAATATTACAAAGAGTAATCGAGACTTTTTTAAAACGCTGCGGGACGTGGGACAAACTGTTAAAAATCGGGACTGTCCTGCCAAAAGCGGGACGTCTGGTCACCTTAGATATATAGAAAGCTCAAATGATTTTATTAAAGCATGGAAATGTTTAATTTAATTCATGTTAATTTAGCAGGATCTGAGAAGAGATCAACACCATTTATCATATCTTTGACATTCGGAAAGATTTTTCACTTATTGAGGTTACAAGTTGCCTAATGGCTATAATTTAATCGAGTCATTGTTGACAGAGGGTAAGGCCATTTCCTGTATCAAGTCATGGCCCTGACTGGGTGCATCATTTAACAAGAGTCAGCCACATCAAACAAAAGCTCATCCCAGCAATTCCGAAACTTGAACAAATAATTTGGAAATTATCAGATTTAGTTGATGAACAATTTGTGCTACAACTTAGAGAATAGAAGAGAATATTTTTAATTTTTATGTATATATTGACTTGTATGATTTACATTATCATTCTAGGTAAATGTTTGAGTATCGACTCTTGCCCTTACCCATGTGAGGTGTTTGTCATAAATGCTACCTTGCTAAGTGTACCATTCAGCATCTCATTTTTTCTTGGCTGTGTCTTTCAATTGCTGCCCAGCAATTCCTCTTGAAACCCTCTCATGTTCTACTTAACCTTCCCTCTTCTCACAGACAATCAGGTTGTTTTCAACCAAATACACTTCTTGTGCACAGGTGGAAGAGTTTCTTTTGGGTATGAATGTTAAAATAGAATCATTGGACCACAAGACACACACATTTTCCACTTTACTAGATTCTGACAGGTACTCTCTCCACCATTCATGTATGGAATTACCATTTTTCTTATTATCCTCGTCACTTCTTGCTATTAATATATTTTATTTTATTTTCAATCTGATGAGTGAAAATGATATCTCCATGTTGTTTTAATCTTTAACCCCCTGATGACTGGTGTGGCTGGGCATATTTCTCTATGTACATCAGCCATTGAGATTTCCTCTTCCACAAATTGCCTGTTCATCATTTTTTATCAAGCCATTTGTGTGTTTTTTTAATTATTGGAAGAGTTCTTTACAAAGTCTGGTTAGCAATCCTTTGTCTTCTATATACATTACAAATGTGTTTGTCTTTCGTTTTTTGTAATCTCTCTGGCGATCCTGAAAATGAAATTAAATTGATTGTTCTTTCCCTTTGAGGTTTGGGGGGGTGGGAGTGTGAATCTTCTCTTAGCACCTTCCCTACCCAAGATCTTTATTTTTTCCATCGTCATTATCCCACCTATGCCCTCTTCCATCTCCACCCATCCCCTCCCCACCCCCACAATCACCATACTGTTGTTCATGTTCATGAGTTCTCTCTTTTCTTTTTGCTGAGTCCCTCCACACACACCCCAACAGCCAGGGTGGCCCTCCCTGGTGTCAGGGGCCTAGGTTCTTTCCATTTTGTTCTCTCCCAAGCCCGGCTTCCCTTCTCATCATCTCCTTTAGGACAGCGGCCACTGTCCCCGTTTCCTGGCACAGCTCTCCTAAACCTCCTGGGATTTCCTGAGTGGCAGTGATCATAGGAGTGTCTTTTGTTATTCATAACAACCCTACTCTGAGTCTATGCTAACAAGGTGACTCGGTATTTTAAACAGCTTCAGGATGGGGGCCGGCTGCCAGAGGAACCCACCCTGCGATTAGAGAGCTGGGACTTTCAGCCCAATCCCCCCACCTCCAGGGAGAGGAGAGGGGCTGAAGGTTGACTGTAGTGACTAATGGCCAATGATTCAACCAACTGTGATGACAGTGGAACCTCCATAAAACCCTAACAGACGAGGTTCAGAAAGCTTCCAGATGTGTGCGAATGCACCAAGGTGTCAGCGGGGGGCTGCACCCCACTCCATGGGGGAGAAGCTCCTGTGCTCCGGACCCTTTCAGACCTCACTGTATGAACCTCTTCACTGGCATGGCTGTTCATTAGCATCTATACTAAAAAAAGGGTAATATGCAAATTAGACCAGACATCTTCCAGATACCCATCCAGACGTCCTTCCAGACAAAGACGCGGTGGCAGGAGCAGAGGCAGAGGCAGTTAGGGGTGGTCAGGACAGCAGAGGAGTGCAGGTAGAGGGGATCAGGCCAGTAGGGGGCAGCAGTTAGGGGTGACCAGGCTAGCACGGGAGGGCAGTTAGGGATAATCAGGCAGGCAGGGGAGGGCAGTTAAGGGCGGCCAGACCGACAGGCAGAGGTGGTTAAGGTTGATCAGGCTGACAGGCAGTGGTGGTTAGGGGCAATTAGGCAGGCAGGCAGAAGTGGTTAGGGATGATTAGGCAGACAGGCAAAGGTGGTTAGGGTCGATTAGGCAGGCAGGCAGAGTGGTTAGGGTTGATTAGGCAGGCAGGCAGAGTGGTTAGGGTCGATTAGGCAGGCAGGCAGAGTGGTTAGGGGCAATCAGGCAGACAGGCAGGTGGGTGGTTAGGAGCCAGCAGTCCCAGATTGTGAGAGGGATGTCCGACTGCTGGTTTAAACCAGCAGTCAGACATCCCCCAAGGGGTCCTGGATTGGAGAGGGTGCGGGCTGAGGGACCCCCCCCTCCTGTGCACGAATTTTATGCACCAGGCCTCTAGTCCTTTATAACAGCCTTTATAGTAAACCAGCAGCAGTAAGCAAAGAGATTTCCTGAGTTCTGTAAGTCATTTTAACAAATTGTCCCATCTGAGAAGGGGGTCCTGGGAATCCCCAGTTTATAGCCAGTCAGAATGACTAATGATTCCGTCAGAAGTATAGATGGCAAGCTGGGCCTGGTGTCTGAGGCGGGGGCAGTCGTGGGGGGCTGGCCCTGGCCCTTCACCTGAGGAATCTGACGCTATCTCCCGGTCAATCTGTCAGAACTGAATTGCTCATAGGACACCCAGTTGGTGTCTAGAGAATTGGTTGCTGTGGGGAAACCAAACCCCATGCGTGTGGTGCTTTACTAGCAAGTGTTGTAAGTAAAAACAGTGCAAAAGTGGGGAGACGGGCACCCCCTCTTTTTAAGAATACATCTCTTACATATGTTTCTGCTCCCATCCCTTCAGCCAGGACTGGGACACATAGCTTTTTTATATGAACTCTGAAAACCCTTAATGAGTGCTGAGGATGGTCATGGAGAGAGTGGTAGTTATTTCGGAAAAATACAAAACAGGCTTTAAGGCCAGGCCAGGCCATGTGTAGGAAGTTTGGGGCTGTAACTTTAATTTCCTTCCCTAAGAGATGTGGGGAGCTTATTTGTAAAGTGTTTTAGGCGGGATTAAATTCAGCTGCAACAGAAAACCCCAAAGCAGCAGTGGTTTAGTTCTGTTTCCCATTTCTAAACGGATTATGTGACTGGAGGCCTGCTGTGTGACAGGCACGGTCCTAGACACTTGACATGTCGTCTTCACAATCTCCTGTACAGGAGATCCCCACTTTACAGGTGAGGAGACTTAAGTTCAGAGAAGGTAGGTAACTTGTCTGAAGTCACACAGCTCCTTGGCAGTAGAGCGTACATGCATCCAAAGTTCTTTCCACCCTAGCCAGTTTGGCTCAGTGGATAGAGCCTTGTTCTGCAGACTGAAGGGTCCCAGGTTTGATTTTGGCCAATGGGCGGGCACATACCTGGGTTGTGGGCTCAATCCCCAGTGTGGGGTGTGCAGGAGGCAGTCCATCAATGGTTCTCTCTCATCATTGATGTTTCTATCTCTCTCTCCCTCTCCCTTCCTCTCTGAAATCAATAAAAACATATATTTTTTTTAAAAGTTCTTTCCACTCCACCGCCTGCTCCACAGGAGACAAGTGACACTTTCACTCCCCCTGCCCTCCCCCCCCCATCCCACCCCTTGTCAGCACTAAGGGGCGAGGGACATCACCCAGCTAACTGAACAGCTGACAGAGCTCTGTTTTCCCAGACTGGCTTTCAGAACGTACATGTCGATGGTTGAAAACTAAAACTGAAATGTGTTTCCACACTCATCACCACACACTGCTCTTCCTGTTCATGTTTTTAAATCCCACAGAGGAACATATTTTGGTTGTGCTTCTGGTTCACCAAGTACAACAAGTCAGCATATTCACTCCCTCAGATACAAACCAATGCCAAGGGCATCTGAGTCACAGCGCCATACGCTGGCGCGTGCCAGCGCTCCCAGCCCCCAGCAAGGCCCCTCTTCCTCCATGTTTTGGCTCTGAATCTGGTGTGAGACTCTCTGGTATCTTTCTCCATGAGCTACAGTCCAGAAGTCATAAGTCATGAAGAGCATGGAGAGTAAGAAAGCTTTGCAGGTGTGGCCGCTCATCCCACACTGACCTGACCATGGAGGCTGACCTGACATGGAGATGACCCTCCATGAGAGTGAACAACTGCATGTCACAGAGAGAAGCCAAGTTCAGAAACATCAAGTATTTGCCCCCAGGGACACAGCCTGAAACTACCAGAGGCAGGACTCGAACCTGGGCCTGACTCTGGGAACAGAACTTGTTCTCATTCCCAAGAAGTTCCTGGGCCATGACTCCCCCGTTCCCATTCTGCGCTGTCCAGCACAGCACAAGTCATGTTTGCTCATTTCCAGACGTCAGGCTCATGTGCTGAGTGGGTGCCCAGGGTGGGGACTGACAAGGGAACTGATGTTCGTGGGCCAGAGATGCCCAGAGACAAGAGCAAGGCCCACAGAGATAGAGAGAAAAAGACTGAAGAGAGACACAGAAAGCAGCGCGGCCGAGCAGTCCTCTTTCAAGGCAGATGCTTCGAAGACCTGCTTCCAAGTAGCTTCTAATCGAGCGAAGGAGCTGACATGACACAGAGCGAAACCACAAATGAGGTCTAGCACACAGGAGACCAAACTCATGTCAGCACCGCGGGTGACTCAGGAGGAGGCTGGAGCTGGCCAGGCGGGGTTTGGACAGCAAGGAGAAGGAAGAGGGCCCCTGGGAGAATGGAGAGAAGCTGGAGGAGGCCCCTGGCCCAGGGCACAGGCTGCAGAGGCCTCCGGAGCAGGGGTCGTGATGGATTTAAGCCATCGATGGACGTTTAGGCTGCCCAGTCTCTTTCGTGCACAGAGCTGCAATGGTTTCCCTTGCGTTGCCCACACATCTGTCGGATAATCCCCAGATGTGGAACTGCTCACTCAAAGAGCATTTTTCAGGATTCTTATCAGGTTCTATATTGCAGGGTTTGATTCATTTTTTTCTACAGGCTCCCCGCTGTGTTCACTGCGCTAAGACAGCCCCAGAGGGGTCTTCTGCCCAGCTCAGGGCCATGGTCATTGGTGTCCTGACAATGTGCTTGAGGAAACGCAGAGAAATTAAGGTACATAAGCAGATTCTAACCCTTTCAAATATACTAGGAGCCTAGGCAGCTGTAAACTCTGCATTGACTCTTGAATAAGTGCACAATCTCTTTTTATATGCTGTGGGGAAATGTCCAGGTTTCAGATAGATTGGCATTAGTAGGGCTTGTTTCAAAGGGCATGGGGAGGACATTGTCCTCTGGCCGTGACCTCCACATCCCCAGGCCGAAGATGGCCAAGCAGGCGCAAGACTGGGAGCTGGGTGGTCACAGCGCCGGGCTGCACCTTGAAGGCCTCCGAGACTTTGCTGCCATACTCACCTTGTCCCTTCTCGCTCTCGCCCCCATCAGTACTGTATGGAAGTCTTCACCGATGTTATGCATAGTGTCTATATGTTGTGACGGCAACTGAGTTTGAAAGACATTGAAATATGCTATCAAAGACCAACACGCAGACATAGAGGTAATTCTTAGACACTGTTTCACTCGTGTCCACAAAGAAGAATCAACAGTGTTGACTCAATGAGTCCAAAGAAAAAGAGCTTCTTATCGAAAGGAAAATTTGCAAGGACAAGGCTTTGAATGAAGGCAGGGAATATAGACACACGTGAGGAGTGCAAACCCTCACATAACATGTTGGGCGAACTCAGGATGTAAGTAACTTTGTGTTTTAAGGAATCCTTTTGCCCAGCTGCCAAACTAAGATTTTGTTCTGTAAAACAGCCTGCAGCGGGTTAGTCTCACACCTGTTAAAATTCAGTCTCGAAAGCAATACTAAACTTGTACCACTTCATACTCTGATACAATTAAATGTTCGCCTCTGAGTTTTTCTTCTAGCCAGAACCATATGCACATGATTGGAAGAGCAGGGTGTCGTGGCATATTTTGGTGGTGGGTGGTAGCGAATTTTGCTGTTGCTCTTTTATTTAACTAAACTAGGGGCCCGGTGCACGAAATTCGTGCA